>APFE031317891.1:3611-48826 GCA_000404065.3 Pinus taeda
GCATTATGGCATAGGTTTGATGCTATGGCTCTGGTGTTGTCCTTGATGGCAACTCACCTTGGTGACAGATCTCAGTTCAGGCACTCACAAAGAAGGAAAGGACATATATGCAGGTTCATCTAGATGAAGACGCATATACATGCGGGTTATACGTTTCAAAAGCACGTATATATTGGGGAACTTACTCTTGGTCCATGGTAGTTAGTCCTTGGGATTATGGTTTTGGACCGTGGCGTCTCATCAAATGTGTTGATCCCTAGTTTCGGGTTCATGGTTTTGAAATGTTATGGTTTTGGACCGTGGTATTGTGGAAGGCCTAAAACTATAAAAGAGGAAAGAGATCTTGTGGCAAATGATCATCTGAATTATCATTGAAAATCTGATAAAGTGGTAGATCTGGAATACTGGTAATCGGGTTATGATGCAGATCTAGATCTGATTGAAGGAGGAACCTTAGTGCAAAGAGAAGGATAAGTTCTATTGATGGGTCATAATCTTTAAGCTTTAATGATAGTATTTGTGTATGATTTTGATCTATTATATGTGGCGCTTTCTTGATCTATAACACTGATAATCTGGGTTAATTAACGTTTTGAATATCTGAAAGAGCGAATTATCTTTTATAGATCTGTACGCAGGTTCAGTAAAGCTAAGGCGCGTATACACGCTGGTTCAGTGAATAAAAACAACGTATATGCAGTTTGTTCAAAGCACAAAAGCGTATGCACGGATGTTGCAAGTTATTGAAATAGCGTATATACTTTAAGTTGTGATCTAGCTGCTTCTGTTTATTACTACTGTGTTCTGGGTTCAGATTTTGGTGTGTGGTTTCCGGTACTGTGTTTTGGGTACAGTTGTCAGAGAAGTGTCTACTTGATTCAGATCTAATTAGTGAAAAGGAGATTGGTTGACAGAGAAATTCTTGATGATTGATTGATGTTCATGGATCCAGTCTGAAAATTTATGAAACGTGGTCCCTAGAAGAAAGAAAAGGTTGTAGTCTTCTGTAGGCCAGCACCTACGTACTAGTATCTTGGTTAGTGCAAGAGCTAAGGGGGTTGTAGCTCCCTTCCAGGAGAAGCTAGAGAACGAGAGAGGCTTGTAGCTCTCTGCAGGTTGTAACCTGCGTATTGGTAAAGGACTGCACCAGTACATTGTAAAAGAAAGTTTCTAATTTAAAAGAAGACAGAGACAAATTGCAGCAGGTGGCTTTCACCCACATTGGTTTTCCACCTTATATCTTGTGTTCTTGTGTGTTATTGTCTTTCTACTCTATTTTACTGTCTCTGGTTATTTGATTCTGCAACACATATTAACAATCATCATCAGAAAGATAAAGTATATTAAAAGTTTGCTTTGTATACGCAGTTTTCCTTCTGCATAGTTGCGTATATACGCGGGTTTAACTAATTGAAGTAGTGTATATCATTTGTTTTGAAAAAGGAATATTTGACTTGATAATACTGATTCACCCCCCCTCTCAGTATTATTTCCAACATAGTCCCACTAAGATGGATAACTATCTTAGAAACAAACAGATTAAAGTTACTTTCGTTTTCCTTTACGAGAAGTAGATAGGAGAGGAGCAAAGAATACCAACCTCAATCTTTCGCTTGGTTCTCCGCTTGTTCCTTCTCCCCTTTGACAGATCTTTGCCGCTCCTCCCTTGACCACTCCGCTTCAAAGAGTACCTGTAAAGTCAAAGCAACATAATACCTTCAAAATGCAGAGATCTACAATCATAAACAATATAGGACCAGATATATATTGTCCACACAAATGCATATATTAGCAAACATACAAGAATGTGGAGGAAAACTTGGATAACTTTATTGATATAGAGATTAGAAGAGAGGATTACAACCCATTGATCTGAGCCAGTGTCATCCTCCAAGGATGAAAGCCCTTCTCCACCTCATGAAAATCTTAGATCACCCAACACTATGATATTCCACTAGGAAACCAACAACACTTCCTTACAAGATACAAGATTCCAGCCTCTAGATCTCTGGGATGAGGGATCCATATATAGATGATTGCAAGGGAGGTGAGTTAGCTTCTAGGATTTTTATTATTGTCTTCTCTCTAATAGTTCTTGATTCCACTTGGAGATTGATGATCTCTTACTCATCCCTGGGCGAATTCAGAGAGGCAAGTGTCACAGGAGAAGTTTCTGGAAGTTTCCCTGATCATCCACCTTGCAAACTATCTTTGCCATTTGTCTACTCTCGTCCATCGTACCCTACAGAAGGTCTTTGCAGTATGCATTGCACTTTTTGCACTGAGCAGGTGAGATGCATCACACCCTTAGCACTGAGCAATCTGTATGGTCCTGTTTTGACAAGTTCTGAGTAGTTTTCTGTGGAGAACTTCTGGGAGATGATGTAATCAGTTGAACTTGTTCCTTTAGGGCATGAAAAAAAACTTTTAGGGACTCGAAAGCCCTTGGTTTATGGACATATGTGATTGGGGTTGCAGTGACCAAATATGTCTATAACAGTTGCCCCCTAAAGCATGAGGTCGTAGATCTTTGATGTCAGGGGAAATGCTTTATCATGAGGATCCGAGGTTTTTCGAACTGGAGGGCGACCTGTAATAAGATACAATACAATACATTATCTTCATAACATTTTCATGATCTAGCTGAGGTGGGAATTCCCATGCTCAACTTTATAAATTCATTTTCATGTACGTAGGACAGACAACCGTCTATGTGGCAGACTGATGATTTTGATAGAGCTATCATCCTTTGATTTGGATGATCATTTGTGCAGCAATGATGTACATTCGATGTATTTATTTTCATGAATATATCACAGCCAGGATGGATGAAACTAGATCTGGGGTCTTCAAACTCGTCCAATCTTTTCCCGGAGTACAAGTCGTTCCATGTGAAAAATGTTCTGGAGTTGAACATGGAAAGACATCGCCTGATTACCAGCCAATGATGCAAGCTGTTAACAGGCACGAGAGGAATCGTCGATAATGCTGATGAACCTCAAGTTACTACAGTACAATTCGCATGGTGTGAAAATGGGACTTGGCTTCGTACACCATGCAAAATCTTTCAGTCGAAGGCCATTGATGTAAACCTGTCGCCGGAAGTGAGAAACTTGCCATTGAGGCATGCAAGCTTCAAAGTACTGAAAGGGTTGTTCCTAGGTCGAATTCTTGGATACTGAGCTGTCATCGACAAGAAGTGACCCATCGTAGGAGGGCCTTAATGAATCCCACATCTATGACATGGAACAGAGCAAATGATTTTGTGGAGGTGAATACGATCTAATGATACAGGGTTCAGGGTGGCGATCATGAAAGGATGAAGCATGAAGGAATTACAGCGGGTGAGACACAAGTTGGGTTGGTGAATTCTCTGATCGACTTCTCTTGAACATATCGGCAACACTGAAATGGATTGGTAGCATTAACCCCAAAGATGGATGGTACGATGGACCAATGGTAGTATGACTGGTGAATGGAATAACCCAACCTAACTCAATCATGGTAATGGAGTGAAAGTGTCATGTTCAAGAGCAACTCGCTGACAATAAAGTTTCTTCAAGTTTTCTTCCAAATTTTCCCCAGTCATTACTGACCAGTACCTCTTTATTTTTATCAAGCTTGAGGAGGATAACATATGCTTGTTCTATAATTTTCCCTTCAGGCAAACCCATCGCTATGTTTTAACGAGCCTAGCGACAATGAAACTCGTTCTTGTCTGCATGGACAAGTTTGTCGCTATTGGTCTTAACGAGTTTAACAACAAAGATAACTCGGTCCTTTTTCAATTTTAGAGAGTCTGAAAAGGGATGGAAAGGAACTCCAGTAATCCTTTTTCGTCATATAATCCCTTAAGTTCGAAAAAGTATAAAATAATACGAAAGGGATGAATTTTCGATAGTTTTAACGAGCTGAACAAAACAAGTGCTCGATATTTTTGTGTAATAATCCCTCAGGTCCAAAAATATTAAAATCTAGAGGAGGGATAGAACTCCCAGTAGCTTTAACGAGCTGGAGAGGCCAACTGCTCGACAATCTTTTCATATTTTACGAGTCAAGTGAAAAGAGCTTAAAGGGGACTCATTTTTTGAGGAACGAGTGATATTTTCGGGTATCTACTGATTCTAAGTAAGGTTTGGAATTTTCCAATCACAACAGTGTCACAAGGATGGCTAACAGAATCACTCTTCGCAGCTGTTCCTCAAAAGGGTAAACAATCAAATGAAGGCGTATGATCAGCTAAAATAGAGTGGAGGTGATGGTAAGAACATGACCAAGGCTCAAAAGATGATGATAATGCATTCACAATGGTTATTTACCGGATATTGGTTCAGTTTTTAATGAGCTTAAACTCTAGTAGAACATATGCTCATTGCTTAGGTTTAATTTTTAACGAGCTTGAACTTTGTGTAAAACTGCTCTTAGCGGGTTTATTTTTTAACGAGCTTGAACCCTGCGGTAACACTACTTGTGGCCTGGTTCATTTTTTAATGAGCTTGAAACATGTGACAACATATGCTCAGATTTAGTTTCATGTTTACACAGGCTTGAAACGAAAAAATATGCTTGTTATAAGTTTGCATGCCCCCAGCATAATAATGGAAATCGAGGTGCATGCCCCCCAAGCTTCATTGCACTCAACACGGTGGTTGGAATGAAGGTGTACCTTTGAGATCTTTGAAAGAATCGACTTGGATTTGGAAAGGGAGTTGTTTCATTTTTTAATGAGGTTGACACGGTAAAAGAACTATCCTCATAATCCACCGTATTTACAGTATCTGATAGAAAATAAAAAACTGAAGGATGATTAAGGTTGCTGGAATAATCTTCGTGGTAATCCAAAAGATGGGAACGATGGTGGTAATATTCCCATGGTGCCTCTCCTATCATCATTGATTGAATGATTCCTTCGTTTGTAGAATGTACATGCAACCAAGGATCTGAAGAGATACCATATTCCTTAGACCTATCTATCAAAACACTCGATGAGCGTTGATTTGGGTTTGCCCCCCAAGCCAAGAAAATTGATTGCTGCAATATTTCTAAAATGACGATGATCCATGCTGTCAAAATGTTCAGGAATCTTCTGAATCTAGAAGATATCATATTGCAGGTTTCCACCGTGGCCACTTCCGCCAGATTGTTTGGAGGCAGTAGGGAAGAAGTTCCCATCAATGTAGGGTCTTTTAGTAGGCCTACTCCGATATTTTGAAGCAACTGAGGGCTTTCGTGGATCATCGGAATGCTTCCTGTAACTTGTGAACTATTGGGGAGAAATGTTTGTTGGTCGACGATTGTAATTCCTCCTTGGAAGAGAAATGCAATCTTCCCGAAGTACGTCGGCACAACGGTAGCCGTAACATATATCCATGGCCTTCCCAGTAGGATGTTGTAATCGAGGTTTCCGTCGATAACTTCAACATCAATTTCTACTGTCTTGCCCCCCAGTTCTACTTGCAAGCTACTTAAAATCCTGTATGGGGTGTATGTTCATCCATCAAATGCTTTTAATGTCGTTGATGATAGCGAAAAGGGTGGAGATCCTAAAGTTTTCCAGCAAGTCATCGACATAATACATGTAGATGCCCCCTCATCAATAACTGTTCAATGAACAGTTTTGTTGAGGGCTTTCACTTGAATAAGGAAAGCTAATTGAGCTGGTAACTGAGAGTCATATCCTTTATGATTAAATGCCACAAGATTGGAATCCGCTGGGTCAATCCCACCTATTGTTGATAATAGAGCCTGCTTTTGGGAGGGGCAATTTTGCAGTACCTCAAGTGTCGACATAGCAGACGACGATTGGGCCAGATCCTCCACTATATTATAATGCTATGCTGCTTTGGCACGAGGATTAAATGTTGGTTTGTGTACTACTCTCTTCAACGGCTTTATTGTTAGCTCAGGAATGATGGGTGGCACAACTTCGGTCGAAGTTGTTGTCGAACTACTAGGTTGATCATTAGCCTTGTTTCTTGACAGCTGTGGATTCCCGTAATCTTTATTCCTTGTCGATATCAAAGCATAATTTTGCTGCTTTGAAATAGACAACATTAGCACTTGGGACGGGGAAGCATTGTCACTAGAAAAAAAATTTGTTCTTGGATTTGGAAACGGATCAATGAATATCGCTGAGGTTTTTGAACTCTTCAAGAATTTTCTAAGCTCAACTTTATGTGGACAATCTTTCATCCAATGATCCTCATCACATATAAATCATGGATGAATTGGTTCCCTATCTCCAGAAGGGTTTGTAGAAGATTTTTTAGGAGAAGGTTCCTCCTGTTTTTTCTTCTTCCCTTTCTTTTTCTTCTTGCCTCCTGGTTGCTTTGGTTCTTTGCCTTTGTTAGTCGACACAACATTTACTTCCGAGGCGAGAAGTTCTTCATTTTCATTTTGGCTAGAAACCTTGTGAGATTTCTTCGATGTAGCCTTTACGATTTTCATGCTAGTCGTACCTATCACACCATCACTGACAGGAGAGTCTTTGTTTGATTTAGGAGGAGGAGGAATGGAAAATTCCTGTCTAGGAGCATCGGGGATTTTGTCATAGAGCGTGCCAGACTGAGTATAGATCAAGTCTAGATATTGCACATGAGCAATGACTTGGTCTTCAATGACGACTCCTCCCTTTGCCACATATTCTGTGATAGAAGGTAATAATGACTTAATAAACCATTCAGCTAACAACTGATCAGGAACATATGTTTTTACCATTCTACGATGACGTCGCCACTCATGAATATGATCAGATATGTGGGTGGCTGTCATTTGTTTGAATTGGTAAGAAGCTCTGTTCTTGTTTCGTATCTTATGGGTAACTGAAAATGGGTTAAAAAGGGTGTGGCAAGGGTACTGAAGCTATCAA
This sequence comes from Pinus taeda, assembly GCA_000404065.3. Taxonomy (NCBI): domain Eukaryota; kingdom Viridiplantae; phylum Streptophyta; class Pinopsida; order Pinales; family Pinaceae; genus Pinus; species Pinus taeda. Next base: position 10,480 of record APFE031317891.1, read on the forward strand.
ATGAAGCTCTAGGCAATTCAATGTACCATTTTCCTGCTGGACCAGTTAATGTTCGCTGAAAAAGGCGAAGCCTAATCGAATCATCATTTAGAGTGTTGGATGAACACCACAGATGAAATTTCATCACATGATTTGACGGGTCTTCACTCGGATTTCCATTAAATTTAGGAATATCTAACAGAAGTTTATGAGGAATCGCTAGCCACCAAGGGGCATAAGCAATTGGATTGTTTGTTAGCCGATTTAGATCTGGTAACTCTAAAGTCTCCATGAAGGGTAACTATTGATTCAGGTTCGGCGGAGCATACCCAGGATAGGATGGTATCACCTAAGCAATGGGTCTTTTCATACCAGCATAATGCATTTGATGTTGATAACTTTGGTAAGGTTGATGAGCATAACCATTATGAAATGATATATGTTGACCGTTTTGAATATACGGCTACCTATTACTTCCAAAGATTTGTTGCTCAGGTCCTTAGTAAACTTGTTGGAATTACAGTTGTTGATATTGCACCAGCCATGGTTGTGAAACCATTTGCTATTGTCCAATGCTGGCTATTTAACCAAGATGAGGGGTAATAGTACCCGTTTGAACCTGGGTCACTTTGGTTAGGGAGCCACTAATCAGTGATTGCGGGTGTGTCATGGAGACAGGAGGCTGTTGTATGATGACCTAAGAAACTTGAGGTTGGGATACAACATGCAACGCTTGTACTTGCGACACTGTCACAATGGCCGGTGTAGTGGGGATATTCGACACAGGTAGGATTTGTTGCATTGAGTATACAACTCTTGGTTGTTGAGGTAGTATTGGCACCCAACTGCTAGATGTAATTCCAGCATGACCCGATTTCTATTGCGAACTCCCATATGGTGGCAATCCAGTGCTTAAAGGAATGATTGGCCTTTGGGGATAGGATTGCCCAAACTGATACTGTTACAAAGGATCAATTTGTTGAGACTCAACATAAGAGATTCCGGAGATATTCCAGATGAACAAATGGGAACATACCATACTGTCGAAACAATCCTTGGATGGACTCCATCTAGCGGTTGAGAGCTATTTGGGATAGATGGTACACCAACGAACATTGTTGGAGTAGCAGCAGGAGGTTCTATTGCTGCTGCGTTAGATGACATAGTCCTAGATGTCGATGGTTTTTTAGACATATCTAGTCTATCCAAAAGATTTCCTAGCGATTCTACAGGAACTTGCGATGAAGGGAGACTAACTTCTGATGACGAAGGATATAGGGTGATCCCAGCTCCAAAATGCAATGGAGTACTGGATGGAGGATCTTCCACAATCTCTTCTATAGCAATTAATCTAGGCGGAAGAGGTAGACCATCAAGTCCGTAAAATATTTCTGGTGCCGAAGAAGGTATAGATTTTGCAGCGACAGATGTTTGGGGAATAACACCTTCTGAATCAGCTATAGATGGAGCCAGTTCAGGACTAGAAGTGTTTACTGTCACACTAGGATTAGTTCTAATGTCCTTTTGTGGCTGTGGAATTTCTTCTGTAGAGGTAGGGATACCAGAAATGGTTGGAGTAACTGGAGTCTCTGACGATGGTAGAACAATTGTTCCAACCAAACCAAGGGACTTTGATCCGGTTAAATTTTCACTTTGTCCGGAATAGTTTAGTTTTCGGAGTCAAAGACGGTTGACTCGTAAGTCTTCGTGAACGATGGGGTTTCGATTGAATTTCTTCCACGATTGCATATTACTCGATCAACTCAAAATAGAGGGGAAAATGATTCTGAATTAAATGAATTTTAGATGCTTTGACACAACTTGCTTTTTCAATTTTTAAGAGTCGAGAAAAAGCAAAATATGACTCTAGTCGCCTTCGATTTTTAATGAGCTCTAAGTGACAAGTGATCAAATGGACCTTTTCCTTTAAGGAGTTTGAAAAGGAATGAAAGAGACTACTCTAGAAATCTAGACAGAGGGATTACCAAACCAATCACAAAACTGCAGAATACTTTTTACAGTACGACAATCAATCTTCCCGAATGCTGTGTTTAGTGCATTGCGATCAATAGGGCGGCATACACGGCTTCCTAAGGATAAAGGATATAGCCTATTGTGGTCTCCCAATATATACTCGACGGTACGTGGGAGCACAAGTCCGTACTGGCACTTGTCGTCTCAAAGAGGATGAATCACCTAACCAACAATGAAAGCGATAGTTACCAAGCTTTACGACGCCTGAATACGTCTCTAGCCTAGACTTCTAAATGTTGTGCATTAGGTTCCAAAGCGTTTTTATGTTTATTGAATATATTTTATAGTTGATATTTCTTAAAAAGTTTGCCTTTCAGGTTCACTGCATGATGTAGATATCCAATTCCTAAAATGCAATCTAAGATGATAAAGAATCATTTAATCTTTTTTTTGCAGTGAAAATCCTAGCTACCAAGGAAAGAGAAATGAGATTCTTTCAACATAGAGCAGAGAGCACACACTAGATGCACTGTCCTAAATCAAACCAACAAGCAGTCTAAATGCAAATGCACATGCATGTATTTGTTTTCGCTTTCTTAATGTGTGAATGACAAAAAGAATGCTAAGTACAAATCTGAATCATTTCAAGCGACAATACTAACGATTTTCTTTTCAAAAAATGAAAGGAAGATAATGAGGACACTGTGCGATTTTGAATTGAAAACTGCTTTAGACACTTGAAAAACTATTAATTCAAATCAAATACAAGAGTAATAGTGTAATAAACCATCAAGAACAATAGAATTCTTTTCTTTGACTGAAAATGACACTTGCGACACTTCCAAATCAAAAGACGACAATTTGATTACGCTACTTCTTTGTAAAGGAGAACTGTAAATGGTGAACAATACATAAAAACATTTACAATTTTTTGTACTATGGAGGCTGAATCATGCAAAGGAAGGGAGTTTCTAGAGTGGTATATTGATCAAAGACAACAAAACTCCTGAACAAAGCTGAAGAGAGTGAACAAAAAACCAAAATCTGGAAGCAGAAGAGGTCTCATCTGATCATCGCATCTGTAACACAGGGAAAGAGCGATGGATCCCACCTACTGCACACGGGAGGTGCGATACATCTAGATTCCCAAGAAGAGAAGGTGCAAATGTCCAGGGATGAGACTTCAACTGGGTTCTTGGTCACAATTTGCAGCTCAGTTCAAGGATTTAAGCCGAGCAAATGATAGTCAGTAATTGCAAATTACAGGGGCTGATCTAATGAGGCTACTTGAGCTACCACCAGGGCAATTAGGATGTTTGCAAATCAATTGTTCAGTTTATAAACAAAACCCAGAGATAGACTGAAGTATCATTGATCTACTTTGCACTTGCATAGCAAATGCAGTTCAAAGGCTAGCTGGCTCGACTTCAGGCTCCGTCTTTAAGTTTATAAAGCAAACAAATATTTAGACAAGCAAACAAGCTACTTGCTCCCCAGTATGGTTGCCATTTTGTTAGCGGGAAATCTAGTGCCTATGCAGAGCTGCTAGTCCCACTAAGATGGGTAGCTATCTTAGAAACAAATAGATTAAAGTTACCTTCATTTTCCTTTACGAGAAGTAGATAGGAGAGGAGAAAAGAATACCAACCTCAATCTCTCGCTTGGTTCTTCGCTTGTTCCTTCTCCCCTTTGACAGATCTTTGCCGCTACTCCCTTGACCACTCTGCTTCAAAGAGTACCTGTAAAGTCAAAGTAGCATAATACCTTCAAAGTGCAGAGATCTACAATCATAAACAATATAGGACCAGATATATATTGACCACACAAATGCATATATTAGTAAACATACAAGAATGTGGAGGAAAACTTGAATAGCTTTATTGATATAGAGATTAGAAGAGAGGATTATAACCCATTGATCTGACCCAACGTCATCCTCCCAGCATGAAAACCCTTCTTCACCTCATGAAAAGCTTAGATCACCCAACACTATGATATTCCACCAGGAAACCAACAACACTTACAAGATACAAGATTCCAGCCTCTGGATCTCTGGGATGAGGGATCCATATATAGATGATTGCAAGGGGGGTGAGTCAGCTTCTTAGATTTTGATTAGTGTTTTCTCTCTGATAGTTCTTGATTCCACTTGGAGATTGATGATCTCTTACTCATCCCTGGGTGAATTCAGAGAGGCAAGTGTCACAGGAGAAGTTTATGGAAGATTCCGTGATCATCCACCTTGCAAACTATCTTTGCCATTTGTCTACTCTCACCCATCGCACCCTACAGAAGGGCTTTCCAGTATGCATCGCACTTTTTGCACTGAGCAGGTGAATGCATCGCACCCTTAGCACTGAGCAATCTGTATGGTCCAGTTTTGACCAGTTCTGAGCAGTTTTCTGTGGAGAACTTCTGGGAGATGATGTAATCAGCTGACCTTGTTCCTTTAGGGCATGAAACAAAACTTTTAGGGACTCAGAAGCCCTTGGTTTATGGACATATGTGAGTGGGGTTGCAGTGCCCAAATATGTCTATAACACTTACTCAAAGCACACTTTTCCACCAAGTTGGGACTAGCATAACTATAATTAGATTCAATGTCAATCAAAATATAAATAACTTGATCACAAAGCTGACTGTCCATTTCAATGATAGATGCTTGATGATTTGCCTATTTTTTATTCAATGCTGCGTAGATACGTGGAATACTCTGACCAACATCTCCAATAGTCTGTGCCTTCTGCACATTGTATATCTTAGGCCTACCACTCTGGTATTGTGGACAATCTCTCCCGTGATGATCTCCACAAGTCCAAAACTACACAAGTTCCTTATTCCATTCCTCAGATCAATGTCCTTGTCCTCTATATGATACAATGAACCTACTAGGTGGTGCAACATTCTCCTTGTTACCCGTATCCTGAGGCCTTGCTCTCTTTGTATCCCATTTTCCTTTGTTCTTTGCACCTCTTCAGTTTGGTGTTAAGTCCCAAACTTACATCTTCCCTATATACCTTTTTAGCCTTTTTCTCCAGTTACCTGAACCTCCAAGCTATCAAATCATTGCATATTAGTTTAAAAAGAGCATATAAATGGTTTCCTAACTATGTCTTGTGACTGCTATTTGATTTAGATTTTTTCTCAGTCAGCTGCGGAATCTTGTCACTTTCTGCAGCCCTTTTGTTGAAGTCTATGTTACAGGTGTCTACTGGAGAATCTGGCCACATGGGCAAGCTGCAAATGATGTGGACATGGAACGTGTCCCCTTGGTTCAACCGAATCACTCACAGAGGACCATGGTCAAAGCCATTCAAACAAAGGTCAACACTAAGAGTTTTGTGGTGGCAGGACTCTGCTTTTCATCACGAGGAGGATTACGTGGCAAGATCCTAGATCTAAGGAGGTGTGCTAACACCTGGGGACTTCCCATGAACCAAATATAAAAACCACCCTCCTTGGATTTATTTCTCACGGCTACCATACTGCTAGATTTCCGAATATGGTCATTTACATGTCTGTCTACCAGCGCAGATCTTAGGAATTAGTTATGTTATTTCCTGTTATAAATAGAGCATCCTCGTATGCGTATAGACTAGATTTTTATATGTAATCTTGACTATTTTTACAAGCCATCGTGCCGTGACTTCGTCCTTATGTTATGGATGTACTTCAATATATGAGAAGGCACTGCTTTTAAGTTCAAATCCGTGATTGATTTCTGATTGGTCGAGGTTGAAGAGGGTCCCTGTACACCAAGGTTTTGTAGTTACTGTATAGTTTCATGTTTTCTTCATTTACACTCTTGATGCCATAGTTTTTTTCTTGTATATATTACATTGCTCATGGTATTCATGTTGATTGTTGTCCATAGTTTCTTTTATGCTTTCTAATGACTGTCAACTGATCAGTGTTTTCATTTCAGGTTCTAATAGATAGCCCGGGAAAGTGCACATAGATTTTTGATGATTAATGACATGATGGAATTATCTTGTCCTTCTGCTGATTTGTTTTCTTAGTTCTAATTCCAGCATTTTTTATTTCTTTCAGTTTTTCTTTGTTCATTTACTTTTATGCAAGATAGATATTAGACTATTCATGTCATTTTCAGTTACCTCCTATAGCCAGAGCGAGTCGAATTGTGAGGTATTGAGTGTGAATGTATAGTTTGATACTAGTTTATTTTCTTTTGCAAGTTAGTGATTAGATTACTCATGTCATTTTCGGTTACCTCCTATAGCTAGAGCGAGACGAATGGTGAGGGATTGAAGGATGAATGTGTAGTTTGATCTTAGTTTTATTTTATGCAATTTATATATCATATTACTCAATTTGTTTATGATTACTTCCTATAGCTAGAGCGAGTCGAATGGTGAGGGGTCAGAATATGAGTTGATGTGATATGGTTTAGTTTACTTTGCTTACAGTTTTTGAATTGCTTTGAGTTCAATTTTCTTTTTATACAGCAACAAGGATACTGGGTTTCATAGTCACTAGTTCACTGTTTGGTTTAATTAGAATTTAGGTACATCTTTATTTTCTCTTAGTAATTGATTTCATCATTGCAAGTTGAAAACCTTTTTGAAAATTTGAAGTTTGGAAATTATTTTAGAAAGGTCACTATTGCCTTGAATACTTATATCCATACTTGATTTTTAGAATTGCCATCTCATATTAGAGAATCAACAAGAAGATAAACCCAAAAACAAATCAAAAATAAAAAACGACAAAGAAATAAGAAAACGGTTATCTTGCATATATAGTTCACTTCACTTCAACAGTTTACGACTCCCGGACTGACAATTTATATAGCAATTTAGGACACACTAAACTGACCAAACATTTTGGTGCCATTGTTGGGGAAGTGAAATTAGGTAGTCAATTTCTTAAAAAAAAAACAAGAAAATTTCAAGGAAGATAAAAATTGATGACTTTTCAAAGTATGCTCTCCTCTTGCACCTAGTGTGACCTGGAGGATTAGAAAAGAGAGTTATTGGTTCAATAATTTCTTGAGTATGCTATCTTCTTGCACCTAGAGTGATCTGGAAGATCAGAAAGAGAATTATTAACCCAACTTGAAGAAAATAAAAATGACATGCATAGAGCAAGAGATTCTAGGGGAAGGTTTATAGCTAGAGCCAAGAGTTCGATTTTTACAACTCCATCTACTCCAAGGTATAGACAAGATACAACTCCATCATCTCCAAATCACACTCCTAGCCTTAGGATTCCTGGAATTCAAGAGGCAGTAGTTGAATTAGGAGACTCTCCGACACTATCCACCAAATCTGAGTTATGAAAAAACCCTTTCGTTACTTCTACAGGAAAACACATTGTAATCGAGGAAGTAGAATCACCTGAAGAAGAACAGGGAGAAATTCCTCCTTGTTTGCCATTAGTAGAAGAACTAGAGGACTCTGAAATCTCTAAGATAGATATCATGACAGAGGAAGTAGTAAACGGATTTGGAGGAGGTAGAGGTAGAGGTAGACGAGGAGGAAACAATGGAGGAGGTAGAGGTAACAACGGGGGAAATAGGGATGGAGATAACTCATTTTGATTTCCTATAGTTGATGAGGAATCTCGAACAACAACGAAAAACATCTCACCATCTGTCCTCCCAAAATTTTATGGGTTGCAAAGTGAGGATCTTGAAACATTTCTATTTGATTTTGAAGTCGTGTGTCGAACTTATGATTATATAGAAGACGCTAAAAAAATCAAGTTGTTTCCTTCAACATTGAAGGGAGCTACTCTAAAATAGTTCATGGGATTAGTCACTCAATCTATTAGGACTTGGAATGATATGAAACAAACATTTTTGGATAGATACCTGGACTATTATGCACACCAATCATAAGGATGAGGTATTCAAAATGGTAAAAAAAGAAGATGAAAACTTGGAGGATTTACTTGAAAGATTTCAATACAACATGAAAAGAGAAAAAATGAATAACCTAGATGAGGAAACCTTGAAAGCCCTTCTATTAAAAGCCATTAGAGATGAATGGATAGATATTTTGAATATGATGGGGAAAGGAGATATATCTCAACTTCCACTTCATGATATAACAGAGCTATGTGTCCATCTCTCAAGGGGAAAATCCTAAAACTGGAAAAGGGCCTAGAGATCCTTCTCTCATTAGAGCAAACAAATCTGCAACTGGATCAGTAAGTAGGGTTGAGATTGGCAACATGCTTGATGAGTTCAAAACTAATATTCTAGGGAGTCTTAGTGAGAAACTAGACACCCTTAAGATACAAAACAAGCATAAAGAAAAAGCTGAAGCTTTGGCCATCTTTTGTCCAAAATGTAGGAAGAAACATTCTCTAAAGGAATGCCCCTTGGATGCAAAAGTTGTAGAAACATGCGTGATTTGTTCAGAAATCCATGAGACCAAGGATTGTTCTTTAATTCCTGGGCTCAAAGCTATCTTTCAAGAAGACCCAAATTCAATTGAGTCTCTTTGTTTTGTTTCAAGGAGACCTTGGCAGGGGCAACAAAACCAAGGGTTTAACAACCCCACGAACTTTCAACCCCCACCAAATTGGAATGCTTGGCAACAGTCTTGGTCCCAACCTCAAAATCCATTTCAATCATGGGTACAAGGTATGCAAAATCCTTATGGGAGATTTGCTCAATTTTATCAATATCCTCCATCTTTTCAAAATCAACAAGCTCCACAACTTCCAAATCAAAATCCACAACTTTCATTACCATTTCCACAACAACAACAACCTTCTCAACATAATCCAAATTCCGAACTCTTGCTTTCATTCCAGCAAAAGACAAATCAATTACCTTCTCAGCCATTGCCAAATCCAAATAATAAAAACCCTCAAAATGCTTACATGGTAGAAGGACAAAAATTTCCTACCTATATGATTGTTCTTCTCAATGATGTACAACTCAGATTTGGTAGAGTTTTAGACAAGCTTTCTATAGATGCTCAAAAGCAAAGCATTTCTGAGGAAGAATCTCTTAAAGCCAGTAAAGGTTCTGAAGCATCTCTTCAAAACCCAAGCACTCAAGAAGAAAAAGAAAAAGAGTCAACCCCCTCAACTCTTATAGTTGAGCAACCTGCATCTTCATCCACACCTCCTTCTCCTAAAAGATTACAAATTGATAAAGGAGTTGAAAAACAAATCTTGTTGCCTGACTATGATTTTCTAGATGAATTAAAGAATGTCTGTATCAAGATTCCCTTGTTACAAGCCATTAGAGAAATTCCTACTCTAGCAAAAACAATAAAGGAGTTGAGTCTCAAAAGATCAGAAAGGAAACCAGGAGACACAAGAAGAATCCACCTGGTAGGAAAAATTGCAGATATCATGATGGGAAAATTACCATGCAGAAGTACGTAGATCCCAGTAGTCCAATTGTCAAAACACATATCAATGGGGTAGAAATTCCAAATACTTTGATTGATTTAGGGGCTACTATCAACATTATGAGTAGACAGACTATGGAACAGCTAAAACTTCCTAATCTTCTTTTTACACCTACTGTACTGCAACATGCAGATTGATCAATTATCAAACCAGATGGTGTATTAGAAGACATTTCGGTCTCCTTAGATTCTTGGGAATATCCAGTGGATTTCATGATTTTAACTCCCAAGAGTAATCTAGGAGGGCACCCACTCATTTTAGGAAGACCTTAGCTAGCCACAGCTGATGCTTTTATCAGTTGTAGATCTGGGGATATGTATATTTCTGATGGTAATTCGACAAAGAAATTCAATTTGTATCCTCCAGCAAAAAAAATTACAAAAGTAGGAGATAATGAATGGGTCGATGATGAGGACACCATACAACCTGGCTTTACCATTTCTGAAATCAGTGAAGATAGTCAAATTCTGAACACATTAGAAAACTTTGAGACATCTTCAGAATATGACCACACAGAATTTCAGTTAAATTCTGACATTGAGTATCTATCATCTAGACAGATGTCTCTTTACTCTATGGAAGAGTTTGGTAGTTCCGCCACTAAGATTTTTCTAGGTAAAACATTGAATATCAACAAAAACTTGGAAAAATCACAACAGGAAGAGCTAACCAAAATCTTGCAAAAACATTCTACTGCATTTGCATGGGAGTATACTGATATGAAAGGTATTGACCCTAAGACTTGCATTCATCACATCTACATCGAGGAAAATAGTAGACCAATCAGACAACCTCAGAGAAGGATGAATCCAAACCTTAGGGAGATAGTGAAAGAAGAGCTCCAAAAACTACTCAATGTAAATTTCATTTATCCAATTTCAGATAGCCGATGGACTTTTCCTTTGGTTATAGTACCTAAAAAGAATGGTAAATGGAGGGTATGCATTGATTATAGGGAATTGAACAAAGCAACTTTGAAGGATCACTTTCCTTTACCCTTTATCGATCAGGTATTAGATACTTTAGCAGGCAAAAAGTACTTTTCATTTTTGGATGGTTTTAGTGGCTATAATCAAATTCAGGTGGCACCTGAAGATCAAGATAATACCACATTCACCTATCCATGGGGAACTTTTTCTTACCGAGTGCTTCCTTTTGGATTATGTAATGCACCTGCAACATTTCAAAGGGTAGTACTAGGAATCTTTTTTGATCTAATCCATGATTGTGTAGAGGTCTATATGGATGATTTTACAGTTTATGGTGATTCATTTTAAGAGGCATTAGAAATTTTGGAAAAAGTCCTTATTAGATGTAAAGAAACAAACCTTTCATTGAGTCATGAAAAATGCTTTATGATGTTTACTGAAGGGATTGTTTTAGGACATCATATTTCAGGGGATGGGATTAAAGTTGATAAATTAAAAGTTGAAGTCATCTCCAAGTTGCCTATTCCAATTTGTCAAAAAGATGTTAGAATTTTTCTGGGATTTACTGGGTACTATAGAAGGTTTATAGAAAACTTCACCAAAATAGCATCTCCACTCTTCAAATTGCTTACAAAATACTGTGAATTCAAATGGGATCCTAATTGTCAATCAACATTTGAAACTTTGAAAACAAGAATATCTTAAGCACCCATTTTGAGAGGGCCAAATTGGAAACTTCCTTTCCATATTTCTACAGATGCTTCAGATACAGCTCTAGGAGCTGTGTTGGGTCAAAAGGATTTAGTACCTTATGCCATTTACTATACCAGTAAAAATTTGACTCCCACTGAGTTGAACTATACTGTGACTAAAAAAGAGTTCTTAGCTGTTGTTCATGCAATCAATAAGTTTAGACATTATATAACAGGCTATGAAACTTTTGTCCATACTGATCATTCTGCGATTAGATATCTAATGAACAAACCTATTACTAATGGCAGAGTTACAACATGGCTCTTACTTTTACAGGAATTCAATATTACTGTGTTGGATAGACCAGGAAAACAAAATACAGTGGCTGATTTCTTGTCTAGGATCCAAAATACTAAAGAAGATTCTCCGGTAGAGGATAAGTTTCCAGATGAATATTGATTTGCAGTAACTACTAAGACCCCTTGGTATGTAGATATTGCTAACTATTTGGTTACAGGGAAACTACCTCCACATCTATTTCCTAGTGAAAAAAGAAAAATTATTTAGGAGAGTTCAAAATATTCATGGATTTCTAACGAATTTTTTAAAATAGGGCCAGATTGTGTGATCAGAAGATGTGTTCGGGAAGATGAAATGCCTGAGATCCTCAAGGCATGTCATAATGAGCCACGCGGTGGACACTTTGCTAACAAAAGAACAACCTATAAAATCCTTTCTTTAGGATATTATTGGCCTTCCCTCTTCAAGGATACAAAAGAATATGTCAAAAGGTGTGACAGCTGCCAAATAGTAGGGAAACCAACTCTTTCAAATGAAATGTCATTACAACCACAAGTACTCATTGAACCCTTTGAAAAATGGGCTTTAGATTTCATTGAACCCATTAATCCACCATCTAAGCAAAATAAGTATATATTGGTATGCACTGATTATGTCACTAAATGGGTAGAAGCCAAAGTGCTACTTTCTGCTACTGAAAATTTAGTTGTTATTTTTCTTTATGAGGATATTTTTACTCGCTTTGGTGTCCCAAGAGAAATTGTGACAGATCAAGGAAGTCAATTTACATCCAACATGATGGAGAAGCTGATGGGAGAATACAAAATCAAGCACATAAAATCTACTCCTTACCATTCGCAAGCAAATGGCCAAGTGGAATCTACAAACAAAGTCAATGAAAGCATCATCACCAAGACTGTTCATCTACACAGAAGAGATTGGGCTGAAAGGCTTCCTGAAGCCTTTTGGGCCTACAGAACTACATGGAGGAACACAACATGACATTCTCCCAATGAACTTGTTTATGGGAAAGAAGTCCTGCTCCCCATTGAGTTTCAAGTCAAAACTTTCAAGATGGCAGTTCAGTTGGGGATGGACCTATTAGAAGCCCAAAAGCACAGAATGGAGCAGTTGAATGAACTAGATGAGATCAGACAAGAAGCAATCCTAAGAACTGATCTAGTTCAACATCAAAGAGCTAACTGACATGACAGATATATCAAAGAGAAAAAGTTTCAAGAGGGAGATTGGACATTACTATTTGATTCCAAGTTTAAAGACTTTAAAGGTAAATTTCAGACTCATTGGCTTGGGCCATATGAGATCGACAAAGTCTTTAGCAATGGAGCAGTAAGAATCAAGACCATTGATGAATTTCAAACTCCTCTTATTGTGAATGGCCACAGATTAAAGATTTATCATAAGCCACTCTCAAAAGAGGAATTTGTCAAAATGTTTCAAGAGAATTCTTCAATAAGGCTGGTGAAGAAGAATCCTTCTTCCCCATCAGCCTAACCTTTGTTCTTTTCTGTTCAAAAAAAAAAGAAAAGGAATTGGTATAAGCCTGAAAACCAATCACTGATTGGTAGTCTTATACAGAAAATGTAGAGTGAAAATCAGGGACACCTGACACTCTATATTTTCCAAAAAAGTATCTCTTTCTTTCCCATTTCCACTTCACTTCATTTCCATCCCACTCCATTTCATTTTCATTTCACTCCACTCACTTCATCTCACTCCATTTCATCAATAAAGGTATTTTTCATGACCATTTCCATTCAGATAGTTATTGTCTAACTATCTCCATTCAGCGAAGTGGTTGCTGTGCCAGTTTCCACAGCTGGAATCAGTTTCCGCAGCCAGAAGCCGTTTCGGTAGCCACCACTCTGTTTTTCAAATTTACAGTCAAGATGTTAGTGCAATAATCATGAAAATGCAGGTATGACTAAGCATATGCTATAAGACATGTACATGGAGCATCTACATACATCAATAAGGAGCAATTGATTAAGGGCTAATGGACAAAAAAAGACAAGGATTCCAAGGTATGGGCAACAATTTCTTTCAAATAGCAATTAAAGGCACAATTTTGCATAGTTATTAAACCTTAAAGCTCACTATGTGCAATGATTACTACAATAGCTCCATTACCATTCCACGACCTTACTCCATGAACCATGCATTTACTCCCTAAACTGTCTCATGATTATTTTTCAGGTTTAACTCGTCGATGACTGCACTTTCACACTCCACTTGTACTCATGAGATGTGACCTATTTAATTACGGCTCCTCTCCACTGTACTTAGCGCAACCATTTCATTAACGTGTAACGTCTCTCACGCAGCCGTTCAGTTCAAAAATTCTGACTCCACTTCACTACCCTACCATTTTGTTAAAGCCACACCTCGTTCGCATACATCTCCATTCCATTTTGTGAACTCACCTCGACTGCTTATCCTTTGTTTCCGCTTACAATTTCGGAACACTCCCGTTACCCATAATCATCTTCCATTTTCAGCCATCGTTCTTCCAAAAACCTTGCAATATAGCCGTCTTACCTCTGTTAAACCCTCACACGCAATTGAATTCCAGTTAAATTTCAAACAAAGGAATAGATGGGATGGTTACTGAGGGCAGGGCCGGAAGGGCCTAAGTTCTTAGAAGGATACCCTTAGGTAAAAGAATTGTTGAAGAAGGCTAAATGGCTCTGCTTCTTTCAGAAATTTAAGGGCCACAATAAGGAAGTAACGAAAGCCTTTGCAAGGTCTTTCAATGACCAGTTGGTGGAGATTGGAGACCTGAAGTTCAGGGTCACTGAAGCTTCAATTGCAGCTGCTACAGAATTTCCCCAGGAAGGTGAGTGTTGGTTTAAAAACAAAAGTTTGGACGAGCAGGCATGGAGAATTATATTATGTAACCCAGGTATGGACGTTACTGTATTCACAAAAGGAATTCCTGTTCATGCATTAAAAGAAGAATGGGCCAGCTTACTGTTAATCATTCAAAAGTTTATCACTTGTGAAGGCCGATTTGAGGCAATGTACATGTATCATGCTAGGCTATTGATGAACTTCTTAGAGAACCAAACTTTTAATCTGCCCTATTTATTATTGTTGAGTTTGAAAAATATGAGCACCACAATCCAAAAGAACGTAGGGGATATAGAACCTCATTTATATCATCATGGACTTGTGAGGATTCTAGTTGAAGATCAATTGAAGAAAAACAAAGATACTTGGGAATGGTTTCTAGTAAGAAACTACTTTCAAGAGCCATCTGAGGCACCTGAAAGCAGTACACCAAAGTCACCAAGAAGGAGTAGAAGAAAAGGAAAAAGTGCCATAATCCAAGACTCTCCTATTGGTAAAACTAAAGAAGTTGGTCAAAAAGAGAAGGAGGAAAGAACTAAGGACAGAAAACAGAGAAAATTGAAGGGAAAAAGGAACTTAGAAGATGTTTACCAATCACCATAGCCATCTATAGAGGAAGACTATCAAGTGTTATCTGAGAGACTAGTGCATCTTCGAAAGCAAGCTGCCATAGCTAAGAAGAAAGAAAAAGGGAAACAAAGCATGGAAGATGAAAGTACTAGCCCAGAGTACTTAAGAAGAAGTAGCAAACTTAGGGGAAAGTGGAGGAAAACATAAGTAAAAGGACCCCACTTCATTGACCTAGGTGGGGAACACCCGAGAAACCTCCAGTTGGCCATAGTCCACCTCATCCTCTGCCAAATATTGGAGCGAGCCCTCCAGATGTTGATATAAGATCTTCTCAACCAGAATTAGAAGACAATCCTCCTCCTCAACAAGAATTTGAAGCTAGCCCAAGGAAAACACCCGAAATAGATCCAAAACAGCAAGAGGTATATGATTACCTTGAATCCTTAGAGAAGACAGCTGCAGGCCGGAGCACATCATCCACTTTGCCTCACATAACACAAGATGCACAAGTTCAATCCTTGAAACAAGAAGTGTTTGAATTGGAGGTTTTAAACAAGCACATTAAACAAGAAAATGAAGCATTAAAGGAGCAAAGAAAAGTGGACAAAATCATTCATGATAATACTACACTACATATGGGGCTATAGCAGAAAAAGAACAAGAAATTAAAGAAGAAGTGCCAAAAGTTGAGCAGGGAATTAATAAATCTCAAGTTCAGATGTTTGATAAGGAAACCCAGGATGGTGGTAGCACCAAGAAAGAAGAGAAGAGGACTGGATGTACTAGCAGAGGCTTCAAAATACATAAACTAAAGGGAGATGACTAAAATTTTGGTTGCATTAGTACATGCAACACCTTCATAGTGGGGGTATGTTGAGTCCCAAACTTACATCTTCTCCAGTTACGTGAACCTCCAAGCTATCAAATCATTGCATATTAGTTTAGAAAGAGCATATAAATCGTTTACTAATTATGTCTTGTGACTACTGTTTGATTTAGATTTTTGCTCAGTCAGCTGCGGAATCTTGTCACTTTCCGCAGCTAGAATCAATTCCTGCAGCCTTTTTGTTGAAGTCGATGTTGTAGGTGTCTAGTGGAGAATCTGGCCACATGGGCAAGCTACAAATGATGTGGGCATGGAACGTGTCCCCTTGGTTTAGCCGAATCACTCACAAAGGACCGTGGTCAAAGCTAGTGAAACGATGGTCAACACTAAGAGTTTTGCGGTGGCAGGACTCTGTTTTTCATCATGAGGAGGATTGTGTGGCAAGATCCTAAATCTCAGGAGGTGTGCTAACACCAGGGGACTGCCTGTGAACCAAATCTAACAGCCACCCTCCTTGGATTTATTTCTCACGGCTACCATATTGCTAGATTTCTGAATATGGTCATTTACATGTCTGTCTACCGACGCAGATCTTAGGAATTAGTTATGTTATTTCATGTTATAAATAAAGCATCCTCTTATGTGTATAGACTAGCTTTTGATATGTAATATTGACTGTTTTTACGAGCCATCATGCCGTGACTTAGTCCTTATGTTATGGATGTATTTCAATATATGAGAAGGCACTGCTTTTAAGTTCAAATTCGTGATTGATTTCTGACTGGCCGAGGTTACAGAGGGCCCCTGTACACCAAGGTTCTGTAGTTACTATATAGTTTCATGTTTTCTTCATTTACACTCTTGATGTCATAGTTGTTTTCTTGTATATATTACATTGCTCATGGTATTCATGTTGATTGCTATCCATAGCTTCTTTTATGCTTTCTAATGACTGTCAACTGATCATTTTTTTCATTTCAGGTTCTAATAGATAGCTTGGGCAAGTGCACATAGATTTTTGATGACTAATGACATGATGGAATTATCTTGTCCTTTTGCTGATTTGTTTTCTTAGTTCTAATTCCAGCACTGTTTATTTCTTTTAGTTTTGATTTGTTCATTTACTTTTCTGCAAGATAGATATTAGACTATTCATGTCATTTTCAGTTACCTCCTATAGCCAGAGCTTGTCAAATGGTGAGGGATTGAGTGTGAATGTATAGTTTGATGCTAATTTATTTGCTTTTGCAAGTTAGTGATTAGATTACTCATGTCATTTTCGGTTACCTCCTATAGCCAGAGCGAGTCAAATGGTGAGGGATTGAAGGATGAATGTGTAGTTTGATCTTAGTTTTATTTTATGCAATTTAGATATCATATTACTCGATTTGTTTATGATTACCTCCTATAGCCAGAGCGAGTCGAATGGTGAGGGGTCAGAATATGAGTTGATGTGATATGGTTTAGTTTACTTTGCTTACAGTTTTTGAATTGCTTTGAGTTCAGTTTTCTTTTTATACAACAGCAAGGATACTGGGTTTCATAGTCACTAGTTCACTGTTTGGTTTAATTAGAATTTAGGTACATAATTATTTTCTCTTAGTAATTTATTTCATCATTGCAAGTTGAAAACCTTTTTGAAAATTTGAAGTTTGGAAATTATTTTAAAAAGGTCACCATTGCCTTGAATACTTATATCCATACTTGATTTTTAGAATTGCCATCTCATATTAGAGAATCAACAAGAAGATAAACCCAAAAACAAATCAAAAATAAAAAACGACAAAGAAATAAGAAAACGGTTATCTTGCATATATTGTGCACTTCACTTCAAAAGTTTATGACTCCCGGATTGACAATTTATATAGCAATTTAGGACACACTAAATTGACCAAACATTTGGCTTAGTCTCTATTTTGTGTTTTGATTGTTCATAACAATGCCTTAGATTTTGAATGGCCTCCTCCAATGATCTAGGTACATCAAACTCAATTCTATCTTTAAATGCAACTGGTAACCCACCAATGAACCTTTAAATATTGGCCTTTTCCTATGTGAGATAAGGCACATACCTTAGTAACTCCAAGAACCTACTAGTGTACTCATCATCTGTCATAGATTCCATCTTTAGCTCATAAAATTCCTTCGCCCTATCATCAAAGTATATTTCTAACAAATACTTCTTCTTGAATAATAACTCAAACTCACTCCAAGTAAAATATTCCTCATAAATACATCTGACATTCTTCACATTTTCCCACCAAATGTCTACTTTAACTTTCAGACTTAATGTAGCCACTCTAGCTTTCATGTTCTCTAAATAGTCTTGCAACCTGAAGAATTTCCTCATGCCAAGCAACCATGCGTCTGCATCCTGTGGTTTCTTCATCTCTCCATAAAATGTTGGTGGATTTTCTTTCTTAAATTCATTTGGCAAATATCCCTTGTCACTCCTCCTCTAAGGATGATATAGATGACAATCATAGTGCTTATTTGAATCAAAACTAGAATCATACATGTGCCTGTGCCCTCTCCTATCTAGAGTATCCAACAATCTCCCATCTCTAATTCTGTCATCTCTATCTGATCTATGACCACCATGTGACTGAATACCATATGCCCCATTAGTTCTATCCTCCTTCTCATAGATGATTTGACGTGGTCCCTGTCACTGTAAATATGACAAAATCTGAAGTATTACTGCATTTACCTCTACTTTTTTCTCTTGTGCTTGTATGATTATGTCATTATCTTCCTTACAACTCCTTATTTATTCCTTTAAGCTTCTCAATGTAGCTGCCAAATTAGAAGGGTTCCCAACGCCATACTGCTCTTCAGATTCATAAGGAGAGTCTTTGTAGCCAACCATCTTGCTAGCCATTTGATATATCTTCCTACAAGGTACAACATGTCAGCTAAACCAAATCATAATAAACCAACGTACCTTAGTAAAGATCGGGGAGGATAACTTGTATGTAGGATCAAAAAATCAACACGATACATGTATAACATAATCATGACAACATATAGAAACAAAAAACATAAGCATATTACCATGCAATCGTCATTCTAGCTAGGGTCCATTCATCAATGCATGACCTCAACAACAACACACACCACGACCTCATGCATGAAAACCACCATCATTTCATCACTATAAACTTGACCACATGCAAACATGAAAATGCATAATTGATGCATAACCATCCACACATATGCATAAACACATATGATCAAGCATGAATGAACAATACTTGAAATAAAACCTGCAATAATGACACACACAACCAAGCATACAATAATGTAATCAAACATGAAAGAATGTAACCAAGCATAATATAAAGATACATGTAAGAAACATAGATCGACATGTAACTAGTCATACACTCACAACGACGCATTAAACAATAACACCTAAAATTCCACATGACAATGTCATTACTACCCTCGTCAACATCATGCAAATGCAACAAGCATATGGAATGCAAGTGCGAGAGACACACATGCATCTGACATGCATGCATGGCCAACGCATAGCCCATCTAGTTCGAGGGGTGAACCATGCTCTGGTACCACTCTGTAACACCCTCCTCCCACATCTACCCATGCAATCGGCCAATCGGGGTAAACATGTGATGAGACGCCACTATGATATGATTCGACCTCTTAAGTCATGTTAAGGAAGTGGAACCAATAGAAGCACACCATACAAACATTAATTATTAACTACATGACCCTCAAGAACCAATCCAATACTTTAGAAAACTTGGCTTAGGGTCCCACTAAGATTTTGGACAATTTAAGGCTTAGTTGTTACCATGCTATAGGCATGAGCGCGACCAACAACCCAAAGTCGTTATCACAAGCTTGCCTACCAGCGACCAGAGACCAGAAGTGTCAGTGCTATGCCATCGACTCAGGGATTTGAGCCACTTTTTCAGGCCCAGAGCCCAAGTCACTGCCCAGAATTGAGTTTTCTCTTCAGATCAATAAAATAACATGGAAATGACAATATTAAAGCAAATATTTTTTCAATAACTTCACCGGACCACTACTAGCCATGACCGACATTTCGTTAGACATATTGCAAATGTGTAATCTACAGTTGTAATTAACAGTTCTGAGCATAGGGGTCTCATACTTAGCTGAGAATCACTAAGAACCATTGATGTATCAACACATCAACTTCCATTCCATCCATTAGGTCATAGATACACTGATAATTCAGTTACAAGTAAAAACATGAGGAAATCCATACATGGCTACTGTCATAAAACACATACATAACCAACATAATAGGGGAAAAAATACTCATGAAAGTACAACCATATAGACCACATAAAATCCATCAAAATACTCATAGAAATACAAGGAGAAATAACCTTTCATTAATGATGAAAAATCCTAGAAATACAAGGAGAAATAACCTTTCATTAATGATGAAAAATCCAAACCTGGGATGGGACTTGCACGTTCCACCCGACCGTAGAATGGTTGAGCCAAATCTCTCTTCAGTCATTCACCCCCGTGCCATATTCCAAGCATGAATGTGGGATCTCATAGAACACATCAATCAAAACTCATCCATGGCTTCTAGAGGCCATCCACCTCAACCCATTAAACAATGATTCCACCTCACAGTCAGACATCACAAAACCATCATCCGATCAATCTCTATCCCAACCATCCAGGGCTCTTAAGCATTTGTTCCAACAAGGCTCCACAACTAATAACTCAACCCAAAATTGTCGTCGGGTTCCAGAGCATTTTTCCAATCAAGGCTTCAAAACCAGTAACTCAACCCACGAAGGGTTCTAGAGTGTTTGTCCAACCAAGGCTACAAGACTAATAACTCAACCCAAGTTGTTACAAGGCTCCAGAGCATTAGTCCAACCAAAGCTCCAAGAACTAGAAACTCAACCCAAGCTAAGGAAACATGAGAACCAACCAAAAACAAACAATAAAAGTAAACCCATAATCACCATGGTTATCCAAGAAATGGCAAGGCTAGGTAATCCACTGTCAATCTAGGAAATCCTCCATGCCAATGATAGATCATAACCAAGAAACCACATGCATATGCCATGCATGCCAAAACTAGTGAAGGAAACATACATACAACTCGGTACTTGCAAGAAAATATGATGTAGTTGTTGACCCCAATGCCCTCTTGCGCTTTCCTGATCTTCCTTTCCCTTCTTGCTCCAAAAATCCAAGTATGCCACACCCTCCAAGAGTGCTCCAAGAAAACTCTAAGTATGCCACACCCTCCAAGAGTGCTCCAAGAAAACTATAAGTCTCCAAGAGAGAGAGAGAGAGAGAGAGAGAGAATAGAAAAGAGCTCCAACACTGAGCTGAAAAAAGGTTACCAATTGATCCTCTGAAGCCTTTTTATGAATGAGGCCTCTATTTTCTTCATTTTCCATTATTTTCCTTCATTTTCCTCCTCAGATGCAACTTGTGACCTTTCACCTCCCTTTTCTCCTAATTTCCATTATTTTCATAAATAAATGTGCCAAAAATGCCATTTTTCCTTTCTAAAGCCTTAGCCATTGCCTTTGCCAATTTCCTTAGCCATAACCAATCACAAGTGATCCCCATCACTAGGATTCTGACCAACATTCAACTTGGAATAAGTGTCCCATCATCCATGGTTATTGTTTTTAACTTTTATTACATGGAATTTTCACCCAGGCTGTTACAACTTTCAGGGGGTTTCATAGAAAAGGATGAAATCCCCCCTTGTGCGATGGAATATGAGGTGACAAGAAGAACTTGAGTGGTATTAACTTTACTCTCTAAGGGGAGGGTGGGATTGATCAAATATGGAATCGAGCCAACCACTACATCAACCAATGGTTCATCAACCTCAGTGATATGCATTTCACTCTCTAAAGGAAGAGTTGGATTAATTGAGCATGGAATCAGATCATTCACTTAGTCAATTGATGGTAGGTTGGGAGAAATATTACAGTAATCAATTAGAAGTTGTTGTTGAGAAACAATAAGGTTTTCCAATAATTTCGAAGCTTCACATAACCTACAAGGAAATCTATTTTTACCCTTTTTCCCTAGAATCTTATAATTACTGGTTGATGGACCAACAATAAGTTGATAAGAATCTTTAGACCACACTTCTAAGACTTTAGGAATACCAAGAAAATCCTTGAGAAGGTGGTCACCCTTACAAAGTTTGCAAGGGTATTTGGGTTTGTGATGTATGTTGGAGGGTTACTTAACATTATCAATGCTATCGACAATGGTTAGTCGGTTGGCTCCTTTATTATCTTGTCTCTTATTATTCTTAGCCTCCTAGTTACTAGCATTGTGATTTTCACCACGTGAAGAATAAGAAAAGGGAAGAAGACATGATGGACGAAGAAGGTAAAGGTTAAACATGGGGTTGGTGTTCTTAAGGTGGAGAGCATAAATGAGGTGTAGGATCTTAGGTATTTGGGACCAATGAAGTTGAAAAGAACCATACCAATAAATATATTGAAAATCCAAGAAGAGACAACATAAGCATGTATGGAGGACCAACATTTCCAAAACAAGGAAAAGGACTAGGATCCCCGTTAAAATGGGTTCCTTGATTGGAAAAATCTAGAATTTTTGCCATCAGATTCAGCCTAAGGTCTACTAAACGGTAAAACAAACAAAGTAACACATGATAATAAATATAAGGAATCAAACCATACAAACAACCTTTTCATAGTAACCACACTAGTTGGTGATGGAATCTAGAATCGCGGAGATTAATATGAAAAGTGGCTAGAGATAGAGTGGGTGGAACCAATTATGCTGAAAAATTTCTTAATGGTCAGAACCTAGTGCAAGTAACTTCACATTAACCATATTGAGTGAAGCACCCTCCAAGAAGGCCCAAGTGAGCATAATTAATGTCTATCCCAGGTACAAAAATGACTTCCCCCTCCTCGTCACCTTGTATAATAGCTCTAGGATTATGGTCACTAAGGTCACTACCTACAACAACTTGGCATAGGGGGAAAATCGATAGTTAGACACACACACAAGGGTAGGAAATCATAAGGCCCATAATCCACTTGGGATTTTCCTCCCAAGTGATTCCCAAGTGTCTTTTGACACCGTTTGTAATACATGTAAATCAATGCCACCATAACAAACAAACAAGGGTAGATTACTTCACTGGGTCCGATGTGACCTCATGATTGACTCCTGTGTAAGAGGTGTTTCCTAGAGACAAATTGTAGAGAATAGATATTTCTCCCTATGACAAGATTATATTGTTCGTTTGCAGCTTTGGAGCATTAACTTTCATGCCTATTCCAAAGCACTACAACTAATCTAATGTACGTGTGATTACAATAGAAATTTAAAAAAGTCTAATTGATTTTATTACCATTGTTTTTAAAGTATTTTTTTATTGTTTAGGGTTAACGAAGATGAAATCAATGATGTTATGACACGACTCCAAATCTAATGCAATGAATATGAAAATGTAATCTTTTTTAACCCAATGAACACTAACTACAATAATGAGTGAGAGGTTTCAAGTAAATAAACATGTATAACCTTTGCAACAAGAAACATGAACTACTCTTTGAATATAAATCAAAGAAACTATAAGATACACGATTCTTGCTCCTCCAGACCATGAGGAGTATTTTTATTTTTAAATGCAATTTACGTTGCTTAAAAATGCAAGCTAAAAAACACTTCAAACATGAACTACAATACAATATTTTTCTTTTTTTAAAAAACAATATTTCATGCAAAGTAATAAAACTTTTTCCAAAATATAAACAACAAAAATTTGAAAATGATCACTAAAATAAAGAAATGGGGAATTAACAAACTTGAATATTTACAATAGTAACCAATATCCTTCTTTCAATGAATCAATGGAACAATCAAATCAAAGTAATGTAAAAAAATAGAAATTTTCACAATAAGACAAATGAAACCAAACCAATAAATTTTACCTATACCAGACACTGACCCAAAAACCAAAGTAATCATTAGATTCAAGACAAAACAAAGAAACAATTCAGGGAAATTTCAAATTTTCTTCGACCGTTGCAAGTCAACAATTCACACCAGTATGATAGTCACGATTGTTAAGTAGAAAAGGGTGATGACATCACACTGTCTCTCACAACAAGGTGTGATGGGAAAAAAATCTCAAAAGAAAATAATTTTTTTCAAAAGATCTCACAGATCTGGGTTTTTAGAATCTATAAAGGTTTCCAAGAGACTCTAAATAAAGTTCAACTTTTCTCTAAAAACAAGGAAAATTGAGGAACAACCCAATCCCTAGTGGAGTCACCAATTTGTTTGGCGAAAAAATCTTATCTTGCTAATAGGATAAGTCTCCCTAGACTTGGGAACAAAGTCTAGAAACAAACATACAAACACATAAAAATTTATCTAGGTTCATCAATATTAAATCATGAATAAATAATCCATATCATTTTTATCAAAATGCTTGATGATGGCCCTCACTATTGTTGGATGCAAATTTAAATCTTGTCTTGAATTCTCTGAATTAAGACTTGCAAAAACAACAACAAATAGATAATCGAAGCACATGAAATACAAATATTTAATATAACTCGCATAAGTGATCAAGGAATCTTGTACCAAACATTATAATAATGGACAATGATTTTGAGAGAGAAATATAATTTGTATTAAACTGAAAAAAAAGGAGAACTACAACCAGGCCTTGATGTTGAAATCCTCCTTACAATGATCCTCAATGCAAACCCTTGCAATCAAAAAGTCCCCAATGGATACTTGGACAAGATGTTAGTATAGTTCAGAAGTTAGAAATGGCAACCCATTTATCTTTGAGTGCATTGTACTTATAGGAAAAGAGTGGAATTTGAGATCCATTAAGGAAGGGATGAGATCCACAATGGAGGGAATAAGATCCATAAAGGGAGGAATGAGATCCAATATAGGAGGAAATCGAGCCCAACCTCCACCACTTTTTAATAGATACCATTCTCAAGGCTTCTAGAATAGAATATTTTTTTACATTTTTTTATTTTTACTAGTGTAAGTAAACTCTCACACCCTTAATGAAGGAAAGTTGTGATGACATCGCAAGACATTAGTTATGCAAGGTGTGACTGTTGCAGGTTAATAATGTTAACACCTCTGATGATCTCCAAAGGTAGGGTTTTTTTGGTATATAACCTAGGATACCTATACTTGATTATAGATACTTCTTCCATATTTATTGGCATTAGGGGATTTTTGAGGTCTAAAATGGGTCTCCTATGAAAAATGTACAACCAAAATAAAATTTATAAGAACCAATAGGATTCAAGATGATGATTTCAACCATGGGGGATAATTCACCATTTTTGGAATAAAAAAGTACAAAGATTAAAAAATAATAAAATAATAAAACTACTTTTTCAACTCGTATTTTGAACTTATCTCCTTGAGTTTTTACTCAAATTTCAAGTAGGAGTACTCGTTGGATGCTAAATTTAATTCCTCATCCAAGGAGTACCCATGTTGCATACTTTTGATTGGCGGCTACATGAAAAATGAGAAATACATGAAAAAACATGATTTCAATCACATTTTTCATGTATTTCTCATTTTTTGTGTAGCAGGGTCCATCAAAATTATGCAACATGGGTACTCCTTGGATGAGGAATAAAATTCTACATCCAACGAGTATTTCCTATTGAAATTTGAGTAAACCCATATGGAGATAAGTTGAAAATACAAGTTGAAAAAATAGTCGTCTTTTTTCCTTCTAAAATTTGAGGATGCAATCTAATCTTATTTTATTATTTCCACTATTATTTTATAATTTCCTTAGGAGGCCCATTTTAGACCTCAAAAATCCCCTAATGGATTTCGTTACAACAATTCATTGGATAGCGAAATATATGGATTTGGCATCATTTGCATGGATGTAAAAAATTGATGCATAACAATGCTTGATAGTAGGAAGGTCAAACATATAGTCCATTGAGATGGATTCCCAAGGCTGACTATGAGTAAGAAGAGAAATGTACAAACCTTGCTTCTTAATGGTTGGTTTGGAAATGACATAGGTGGTGCAAGACTTGATATACTTTCCAACATCCTATCAAAGTTTCGGCTAATAAAAATAATTTTGTAGTATAACCATTGTTTTCTCCACATCAAAGTGCCCAACTACTTGATTGTAATGTGCCTCCTATATAAGCTTGGCATGCTCGCATGAAGGAAAAAAAGGCATCCCATGTAGCATAATAGTGCATCTTGGAGATGGAAGTATGGAACTTGCTTTCCTTCCATAAACATTTTCTATGTGGTAGCAAATTTTGAGTCATTATTGTAGATTTGTGGAAAGCCAGAGGTCTCGTTCCCATAAGGGTTGGGAACTGTGGTTAGTGCAACAACCTAGGGTCAACTCAGGCATTCTGTGACATGATTGGTGCTACCCTTCTTATAATTGATGTTCAAATGAAATTGTTGTAGGTATGTGGACCATTTATGATGGTGATTGTTCTATAAACTCCCTTATGTCTACATAAATTGAAGAGGTCTATGATCGGTGTTGACGATTGTCTCCTTCCCCATAATATAATGTTTCCATTATCGAGAGTCTTGCATGATGGAATACATCTCCTTATCATAGGTGGGGTATTTATGGAAAACATCATAGAGTGTTTCATTATGATATGCCATTAGATTTCATTGTTAAATGAGTACTGCACCAATAGCATAGTCAGAGGCATCTATCTCGATCTCAAATAGTTGTTGCAGGTATGGTAGGGTGATGAATGATGTGGAGTAGAGGTGGTGTTTCAACTCATTAAATGCATTTTGTTGTGATTTAGACCCAAAAAAAAAATCTTTTGCTCCACCCTTGGTTACTTGACTTAAGTTCCAAGTGATATAATAGAAACCCAACACAAATATTCAATAGAAGTTAGCAAAGCCCAAGAAGTTTTACAACTCTATTAGAGTTGTCAAGGATGGCCAATCCTGAATGAATTGGATCTTGGTTGGATCCACATGCACTCCTTGGTCATCAATAATGTAGCCTTGGTATTAGACCTTGTCCAAGTTGAAATATCATTTTTCCAAGTTAGCATATAACTTGTGCTACCACAAAGTGTGGAGGACCTGCTTAATATGTTGAAAGTGTTCTTCCCAACTCTTGCTAAAGATGAGAATATCATCCAGATATACAACCATGAACGAGTTGGTGAAAGGTCATAAGATATCATCCATCATCCTCATGAAATTTTATAGGGTATTTGTCAAACCAAAAGGCATGATTAACCATTCAAAAAGGCACTCGATGGACTTGAAGACAATCTTCCACACATCAATTGGTTCTATTGGGACTTGGTGGTAGACATACTTCAAATAAATCTTACTGAAATACTTGGCACCCTTGAGTTGGTCAAGTAGGTATTTAATATGGGGAATCAGGTATTGATTTCTAACTATGATTTTGTTTAAGGACTGATAATCAATGTAGAGTCGTTGGGTCCCATCTTTCTTTTGCACAATTATAATTGGGCTTCAACAAGGTGAGGAACTTAGTTGGATGTGCCCTTTTTGGAGTAGCACTTGAATCTGTCACTTGATTTCCTCATTCTCTAAAAGATAGTAATGGTATATTGGCCCATTGGGTAGTGGTTCATGGGGGTTAGGTCGATTGAATTCTTGACCTAATAGTGCATAAGTATCTCCATGGGTGAGGAGAAGATGTCTCTATACTCTTCCATAATCTTATTCATTTGTCACTACTTCTTTGAGAAGCCCTGTGTGGAGGCCATGGATGTGGCCATAATATTCCCATTTGTTTAAGAGTGAATCAGGAGGAAGGCAAATTTCCTAGTCCAGGAGATGCTCTTACTATGTTGCTAACCAAAGATCAAAGAAATGGAGTAGGTGGGTCTTCCTCTAGTATTTTGTATAGTTTTATGCGTAAAGTAATAATAACACTATGGGGTATAGACTCATACACAACATGCCACTTCCAAAAATATGGTTGTAATAACAAAACATCACAAACTTCGAGGGGAGAAACATCACACAATACCTCGTTTGTGAATGGCTTGATGTTGTAGGAAAGGTTTCATTCTTGGCTAGCACGAAGATATCACCCTTGGCAGAGCCACCCGATGGTGTATGACTACGGGGGTGGTGTTTTTGATAGGCAAAACTAATTAACAGCCTTTTATAAAATGATTTTATTTTGACTCTCACTACCAACAATGAGACAAAATGGAGCACCCTTTAGCCACATTTGTGAGTGGAAGAGGTGTTCACCTTCCTCCAAATCTTCAGGCTCACTCTGTTTGACCCTGGTGGTGGAAACAATGACATTGGGTTCCACATCAATGATATTCGATCCATTGTCTAGTTCTGGTTCAAAGCTGGAACCTATTTCTAATTTTAAATCTTTTAGCTCATCCACCAGTGACTACTTTGCATGGTAATCAATGTTATGAGTGGGGCTCTTTTGAAACTCACACCATTTTCTTATGTCTTTCTTTGTATTCCCAATATTGTTATTTTTTTGTAGCTTCTATGGGATTTCTTGGGGTGGTACGACATGTATATTTCCTTTGTTTTGTAGTTTGGGGATGCCCTTTCCCTACTTTTGCTGTGAAGGGTTTGCAAATCCAAATTATTGCTTCTTTTGTTTAAATTTCTGCTCAATTTTGACAACATATTGATATGTTGTGCCAAGTGAGGATATGTCCAGGAACTCCATTTTTCTCTGGATGTACCTATGCAGATATCCATTATTCTTGAGCACCATATGTTGCTCAAAGTCTTTGATACTCAACTTAGCGTGCAAGGTATGAAATATATTTGTGAACTTTGGCACCACATGGTCCCATTCTTGTCGTAGTGTGGTCCATCTCATGTACTGGTCTTCATAGTTCCAATAGGATAATATTGTTCCTAAATAACATATCTAAAAGGGTCCTAAGTAGGTGTGACTGAAAATAGTGCACATTCCTCTATGACCCTTTGCTCGTTTTCCACCAATCCTTAACATGGGGAGCAACCTTAAGGAGTGCAAAGCTAATCTTTTCTATGTCGGGAAAATTTTGGACTAAAAATACCCTTCTATCAAATTCAACCATTTTTCTAGAGAATCTACATCTATCTGACCTTCAAATATAGGAATATCAAAATTAACTTGTACCTTAAAGGCGCGACAACTCCAAAGTAGCCACTTGATGAAGATGCATCACCTAGTGGCATTCATTGAAGGATCTAGTAAAAATTATCCATCATCTCATTCCTTTATCGCTCAAGGGATTCTTTGAGCAAGAATTTAAAAGGATCTCATGCTCCCTCATCTTTCTTTTCTTTCACCATGGGAGTTCATCAAGGTTAATGAGGATGATTTTGTAAGGGGTCAAGAAATTAGAGTCCCAACTCCTTATACCTAGACCCTTTTGGGGTCATGCACAGAAAAATAGAGAAAGAGAAGACTACTCTGATACCAGTGATATCATTTTATGAAGAGAATGAAATGAAATACATATTACTAACCAAAAAAAAAAAGAAACAACAAAACTTGACTTTAATTAAATAATGGAAAATGCTGAAAACTATATACAAGTAGAAAGAAAGAAAACTATCTCGAAAGGTGATAGCTTATCTCTGAGAATATATGTGATGGCTACACACCTTCCTAAACTATATATAAATGAGGCTTCAAGGTCCTTTTACAATGAAGAATCAATAAGAAAACCCTAAACATCCAAAAACCTAATATGAGGAGATGCAACTCCTAAGGCTTATGGGCCCCGATAGGGTAAGTTAGAACATCAACTTCCCAAGGTCATAACTTTTCCATGTGATCTCCATTTGGTGTGCAAGATAGCCCATCGAAAATGTCAATATGAGGAGTACAATTTCCAACTGCGCAACCTATTCCCCCCCAAAAACATCGTTTAAGGCTTCAAAATGACTTCAAAGGTTCAAGACTTGAAAATTACCAAAAATAGAAAATTGTGCTGCGAAATAGAAAATTGTGTTATGAGCTAGGTAGAGTAGGTGGGTGGCCACCAATATCCACTTGGATCTATCATGTAGACGTAATGGGCTATACTTATTTTTAATCGAATATGGTATTCTAAAATATTTTAAATTGATTTTAGGATTTAGATTGATCATTTTGTTTAAAAACACATAATTTAATCCATTTATTCAATTTAATGCTTTTAGATTATATTAATAGGGGGTTGAACCCAAAGTTTTGTTACAATGAAACATTAAGGAGTTATGATTGGTTTACTATAGTTAAATAAATAGTTGATTCTTGTTAACTAATTTAAACCATGTAGACATGATTTTACCATTTTATTATATCAATTATATGCAACTAAGAAGTCATGGTTAGTCTAATATAATTCAAAATAATGATTTGTTATTGTTAATAATTATAAAACATGTAGATATGGTTTGATTATTTTTCACTATATTTGACTATACTTATTTTAATTTATTATTCCTATATAATTTAAAATGATGGAACAATATAAATGGAATATTTTGTCTCCAAAGAGCATAGTTTACTCTATTTATTTTTTTTAATATTTTTAGATTATGAGAATGAATACAAAGTTCACACGGTATATTTATTATTGTGATATTTTCTAAATGGTATTAATTAAGTGAATTAAGTATAATGCACATGGTATTTTGTGTGAATTCAAAGTTATTTGGTGAACATATTTTTTATATTTGTAATTCAATATTATATTCACATGCATATCCCACACAATGAATATATTCTATCTTTTAATTTAATTACACAATGAAAAACTATAATATACATCAAAATTTTAAGGAAATTTAATTAATATAACCGGTGTAAAACCAAAATTTACATTGTTGTAGGTGGTTATGGTTGCCTTTTTCTCATCATCGTTTTATTTATAATTTATACTATAAATTATCCATGGTAGGATCTGTAAAATTAATGTGGGAACATGATTGCCTAGTAACCTATGAAAAAATTAGTCCATGCTTTTAAACATTTACTATTAATGATATGCTCATTAATATGCTTTTTGTGTGAGTTATAATGTTGGAATTTTTTATTTTATTTTAATTTATTTATCATTTTACTATTTTTTATTTATGGATTTTTCATAATGGGATTTTAAATCATAGCTCGAATTAAATGATTTCATAAAATCCTGAAATTAAATGATTTCAGGTAGATGTTCCTGCTAAATGACAAGGTGATGTTAGTTGTTCTAGTGTAGGATTAAATGGTGGAGGAGGAGGGGATGGTAGTTAATTTTATGCAAGACTAGGTGTTGGAGGATCATGGGTGTCATTCAACACATCAATGCCATCATGTCACAAAAAAGGGCTGCCCATATGTTAGAGAGCTCTCAATCATGTAATATCTCTTTAACATGCATAGGTTCAATAAATCCCTAACTAAAATATCACATATAACATCTTCCACTTCTGTGTGGAATGTATCATTTTTCTTCTATGGGAGGACAATTCTAGTAAGCTTCATTTATTTCCTCCTTTTATTGGGGAGGTTCCTCCACAACATAGGTTCCAATATTACAAATTGGTAGATGATAATAATAAGATAATTGAAATAAAATTTTGCAGTTAAAAACATGTGCATTAAATAAGAGAAAAAATGTATGTAACTATATTTATCAAAACATAACAATAATATTGCCTCAATCATCTAATGGCTCAAGTTAACTAAGTAGGATGTTCAAACATCCTCTCCAGTCAATCCTTAAATATGGATTTTGATGAGCTCAAGGATGGGATTTTCCTCCCCATCCAAACAAATCATAGATATATCTATCGACTTGGGTACATGCCCACTCAGCCTGGAACTTCTTGAATAAAAACTTGCCCCACATGTGGATACAAGCATCAACCATAGGCTTAAGATGGAAGTGGGGTACTATTGGTCACGTGTCATGAAAGATCTCAAATAATAAATTGAAGAGCCCTAATTCAAAGGGGAAGAATAACCTCCCATAAAAAATAGAGTGACAATGATCTAAAGGAAAAAAATTACCAAAAGAATATCTCCAACCACCTAATTAGTCAAGGCCTTTGAACTAAACTATCTACATAATACTTCAAGGTGCAACTAATATGATACCCATCATATGTGAAATATACTGATGTCATGACAGTAAGGGACAATAACCTAACATCCTCTACACTAAATGAATATATCCATAATTGGTTGCTAGCAACCTTTAAATCCATTGCTTGAAGAATCTGTAGGATGACATATCTCTAGACATATGCCAACTAGTTCTCTCCTATGGTACCAAGTGGTAGATTAGGTAAGTGGGGCCAAAACCTCCCCCCTCCTGGAAATCCCAATGATAAAATACATATCCTCCTCTATGGGCCGACACCACAAATTAGAGCCTACCTTGAATTTTTTCCTCTCATGATCCCATCAAAGAAATATCTATTGTAAAAATAGGGAGTTCACCCTAAGGGTTGTAGCCTCCTCATAAAACTTCAGGAGGAAAACATGTCTCTAAAGGAGATGTATCTAAGGTTTAATATGGTAAGGGATCCTCTTCATTTCCCTCTAGTGAGCTTCCCAATCTTTTACAAAGTTGTATGTATTCATCTGCTACTTATGCTCCCACTCCTCTACTCATCATCATCATCTTTGATTCACATATAATTATTTTTACGAACACATTGTTATGATTCTTACACATTAAAAATGACAAGAAACCAAGAATTACAGTCCACTTCAAGGGGGAAACCCCCTTCTACAATAAATACAATGAGGAATATAATATGTGATGATCCCAAGACTACGCCTCAGTATATATATGGGAGACAAAGGATACAATTATAATAAAATGGGACCACGAGGGGTTCTAGCTTACATAACAATATAACAATAGAAATGTAATCACTTAATATCTAGGGCTTAATAATGGGTTTTTGGAATAAAATAGGGCTTATATAGGGCTTAATACTCCCCTCCCCTTCATAGAAGTGTTGTCTTCAACACTTGAATATCTGTGGTTGTTTCTACATGAAAATATCATCTTCTAGTGCCGCTTCTTCTATTGGTAGGTTCTTCCATTTGATGAGGTACTAAGTAATTTCTCAAATTTTCAGTTTCTTAGTCTTGGTTTCCATTTTTTTTGGTATTATTTTCTGTTCTTCAATAATCTATGGTAGAAGAGTTTGGAATAGGATGTTATCAGTGATTACCTTCTCTAAGTGGGAAACGTGGAATGTACATGTGAAGATGGAGGAAACTCAAATTTGTAGACCATATTTCTAGTCCTCTGCAACACCTTATAGGGACCATAATGCCTCAGAGCTAATTTATTTTCCTTCTTTTGTTTCTTGAGGAACATCTATTTATATGGTTGTAGTCTCACAAATACCTAATCCCTGACTTCAAATTCCCTTTCACTGTGATGTTAGTATACTTGTTTCATCCTATTTTTTGTCATAACCAAGTTTTCCTTAGTTTCAGAACCTCTTGTTGGTGTTGGATGTGGTACTCTACCGCTTGAGCCTTTATAGTCCCTTTCAAGGGTGATGTGATGGATTGAGGATGAAACTCTTGTCCATGTTAGCACTACATGTTTAATTTCGACTTATTAACTAAGCACTTTCCCAAATGTAGATGAGTCTAGGGTTTTGGAAAGTTCTGAGAGTCGAGCAATCTAGTTTCAGAAAGATCTAGAAAATTGCTATGATGGAGATTTAAGAAAATCACAGATTCAGATAGGAGTGGAATTATGACATGTATATCCAAGGATGTGGCATCATATAGTGGTGACTTATGGGTAGGGTTTTCTGCATTTGACCCATGTGTTAGATGACGTGGCATTGTATAGTGGGGACACATGGGAAAAATGATTACCACATGTTTGAACATAAGAAGGGTATAGATGTTGATGTGGAACTTGGAAGGGTGAACCTTCATAAGGGAATAACATGGTGTCAAGAGCTTAGATTTTTATGAAACTTATATCGTTGCCAAGATCTTGATGAGAAAAAGATAATGGTAGTTTAAAAATGGAGATTTATAGTGGTTGAAGGAAGAGGAATTATTATTTTTGATAATCCCGCCTCCTTAAAGTGAATTATGGGGTTAGGTGGTAATATAAAGTGATCTCATAGATAATTTTTAGAACTTGGGATGAATGGGATAGAAAAGATAATGATTTTGGTTTGGTTACTAAAAAATATTCTTCTATGAAAACAAGGTTTACTATAATGACCTATTAATTTTGGAACTTAGAATAGTTTTGATTTGGTTACTAATGAGAATACTAACAAAGCCTTGATTTTTAATTGAATTTGTAGAAAAATTTCATTATGGGACAGATCACATATGGCCAAGGTAGCTAAATATGTTGATAACTTGTTTTTCTTTTGAAAACTATGAGTGTTATGTTGTTTTGGAACATAAGAAGACTTACCAATAAAACAAAAGAAAGGAAAGGCTTAGTAGAATGTTTTAGTATATCATGGATAGAACATCACACATTAGAGATAGTGAGTTATATGAGAGGAAGGTTAGTGAAACCCCTCTAGACATGGCTAAGATAGTGAGGATTCTAAAGGATGGACTTCGTAGTTGTAAGGATGATAAGGAAAATACCATGACAACCAAAGAGAATTAGGATGAGATAAATGCAATCATGTTGAAAAGTATGTAAAATATATAGAGGAAACTATAGCATGGACTATTTACTATCCATTTGGGTGGACACCAGTGATACAAGGTAATAATTACATTAAAAATTCAGGAACATGAGCCAACAACTAGAAACATAGAAAAATAACTTTAAGGAAGAGGCACAACAGTGCCAAGAGGTATAAATCTAGTGAATAAACCCCAATAGACACCTTTATTGAGGAAATATATAGTTTAGATTTATTTTCCATCACTGCAACTCGATCAATGTTGCATAAGAAGAAGAAGAAAATGCCTACAAAAAGTTCCCTTCCTAAGGAATTCATAAAGGAAAAAAATCCTACTTTTGATGGTGAGGTTAAGAAAAATGAAGTTGAAGCATGGTTGTTGGGATTGAAGAAGTACGTCATGTATATAAATACTTTCAAAGAATGAAGGCCAAAGTGGCCATATTCAAATTGAAGGGGAAGGTTGTTATTTGGTGGGAGAATATCAAGAGTGATAGGGGAATTCAAGAGAAGAAGCTAACCTAGTAAATTTGAAAAATACTTAAAAAGAAAGTACTTATCTGAAAGGTATTATGATAGAAATATTAGAGAGTTCCATGAGAAAATATTGGGACAACTCTTGATGGATGGCTATGCAAATAGATTCATAGTCTTGCTAAGGTAATTTTTTTATATCACATATGATAAAGTAAATATACAACACTTTGTCAGTGGAATTCCATAGTTCTATCAAGACCATATTGAGTTTGTGAGCCTAAAACACTTGATGACACCATTAGGAAAGCTAAATATTTTTATAACTAGACAAAGCATAAGATGGAATCTGAAACAATTTGGAAGGAGAAATAGAAATCTAGATTCAAGAAGAAAAGATCTAAGTCATAACACTATAAGAATTATTGAAAAAGTGTAAATTTCAATGTAATAGAAAGGAATGAATACTAGCATAATTATCCCACCAAAGTGGGGTTAAGCCCATTAGGCCAAGAAGGAAGATGCATAAGAGCTAAAGAAAAATCCACTAAATTTTTAGGGGTGTGGGGAAGAGAACCTATTGAGCTATTTCCCCCATAGGCATTGCGATAGAAAAATGTACATTGTCTAGGAGGTCACAACTAACAATGATGTAGCTAGGACTATACCTCATATATATGTAGATATGTAGAATAAAAAAGTAGACCACCAAGCCTCAGTGGTGGAAATGGAAAGTATTCTTTCCAACCATTATATTTCAATTCTTAATGACCCTATCTCTAACATTAGTTATTTTGTACCAAAAATTGTTTAGGCATGTGACATTTTATATAGAAAGAAGCATACAAAGTCATGATTGGTTTAACTAGCTATAGGGACCAAAAGAAAGGCGATTGAAGCCATTTAAGCATGCCAATTTGAAATGAGTGGTTAGCACACCCAAGGCACTTTGAATATGTTACCTCTAGGATCATATGACATGTTAATTGGCATGTATTGGTTGGAAGAACATAGAACTAAATTGGATTGATACAATAAAATCTTAGAATGCGTTGATGATGGAGGAAAGAAAAAGATCCTGTGAGGAGTGTTGAAACACGTTTCTATGAGAAAAATATCATCTCTACAATTGAAGAAATATTGTAGAAAAAGTGTCCGTTATATAATATACATTGGAAAATCTCAACTAAGATAATAATATTAAATTTGAAGATCATTTGGTACTGCAAGAGTACAAAGATTTATTTCTCGAGGAAATGCCAAGACTCCCTCCCAAAAGAGAGATTGATTTCTCAATAAAAGTTACCCTAGGAGCAGTAGCCATGTCCAATACACCTTCTATAATGATAATTCTTTAGTTGGTGGAATTAAATATACAACTAAAGGAGATATTGGACAAGGGGTACATTAATATTAGTGTTCTCCATGGGGTGCACTAATATTATTTGTTAACAAAAATGACGTTACCCTTATATTATGACAATTGAACAAGATGATCATTAAGAACAAATATCCATTTTTCATAATTGATGACATCTTTGATTGACTAAGAGGAGCCACAATATTTTCCAAAATAGACTCGAGGTATGGATATAATCAAGTCAATATCAAGAATGAGTATATCCATAAAACCATATTTAGGATGAGGTGTGGGCACTATGAGTTTGTAGTGGTGCCATTTTGACTTGCTAATGTGCCAACTACCTTTATGTGTTCAATGAAAAATATTCTTAGCAAGTATCTGGGTAGGCTTGTGATGGTATTTATTGACGATATCTTAGTGTATTCAAAGAACAAGGAGGAGCATGAAGAACATCTTAAGAGGGTATTGCAAGTCTTAAGAGAGACTAGCTATACATGAATTTATGTAAATTATTTATTTCAAACATAAATGCATTATTTGGGTTATGTCATTTTGGCAAAAGGAGTTGCAGTAGACCTCAAGAAGATAAAGATAATCATGGATTGGCCTACACCTTGAAATGTGTCAAACGTAAGATCCTTTATGGGATTGATAGGATATTAGAGAATATTTATTCATGGATTTACAAATATCAAACATTCAATTACCTAATTTTAGAATAAAGGTGTAAAGTTTAATTGAACTTTAGAGTGCAGAACGAGTTTTGAAGAACTAAAGCACCTTCTAACAAATGCACTTATCTCAAGATTACATACTCAAACAAGGATTTCACTATTTGTACATATGTTTGCAAGGAATAAATTAGTGGATTTCTAATGCAAGAGGGACATGAAATTAATTACAAATCTAGAAACTCTATGTAACCGATGACTTGAAATTAAAAACAATTGTATATGCCTTGAATATGGTGAGGCATCGTTTTCTTGGGATAAAATTTAGTTTATTAACAAATATCATAGTGGGATGAAGTATCTATTTGATTAGCCTCCTTTGAATGATAGATGATCTCATTGCATCGCTCTTATAAATAGGTTTGAATTTTAAATTTGGCATATAAATGGGAAATGAAATTGAGTAGAAAATGCACTCAGTAGGAGCATGCAAAATTTGCATCTCGAATTAATAAGAATTTGTGAACTTGAAATAAAATAAAAAATACAAAATTCTTAGTAAGGAGATAAGCATTATAATTATGTAAAACAATATTTGGAGTAAGAGCCAAGGGGCCCAAAGTGCATCAATTATCATCTGACAAAGGAGAACCTACTAATGTACAATGGTAGGTTATACATACCTAACTCAATAGATATAATATTTTTTATAATGGATGAGATCCATAAGAGGCCTTTTATAGGCTATCTGGGCTATCATAAGATGATAAAAACTATAAAGTAGCTATATTGCTGTATCAGAATGAAGAAAGAAATCAAAAACTATATTTCCAAGTGTTTCTAGCATTAAGAGGTGACACTTGAGCATAAACACCCTATTGGATTCTTGAAACACCTATCAATTCTGAAATAGAAATGGGATGTTATATCCCTAGATTTCATTAGTTGTTTGCCTAAATCATCAAAAAAACATGATGTGGTTATGGTGGTGGTGGACAAGTTGAGCAAAGAATTTCACTGACCCCTATGAAGTCCACTGATAAGGGAATAAATATTTCAATTATTTTTATGAAAGTCTTTTTTAGGCTACATGGCATGGCCAAGGCCATCATATTAGATAGAGATGCTAAATTTACCTCACACTTCTAGAAATATTTGTTTGTAGATTTTGGGACTTATTTAGCCTTTAGAACTAGATACCATCCTCAAAGAGATGGGTAGACAAAAAAAGTAAAGAGATTTCTAGAGGACATGTTAAGAACATATGCAATGCATAAACCTATAAAAAGTGAAGAGTACCTTCCATTGGTAAAATATTCCTATGATAAGGACTACCATGATCCCTTCAATATGAGTCCCTTTACATAATTATATGAAAAAATATGTAACATACCAATTAGATGGATTAATCTAGTGAATAGGTTCTTGGACCCAAAATATTGAAAGAATTGAAATAGGTAGTTGTTATCACTTAGAACTAAAAATTTGATGCATATAATTGTCTGTCCTAGTCCGATGACAAAGGTCTGTGTTAAAGTTGATTTCATTTTATTTTTTCTCACTTAGGATTTGGAGTTTTAAAAGTTTTTAACTCAAACCATACTCGACTCCTATTGGTTCTCCTCCACTCATCATT
>APFE031317897.1:7092-17415 GCA_000404065.3 Pinus taeda
GCAAACAATTTTTACTGATGGTTGTAAAGGAAAAGAAACTTGATAAAACCAATGTATTTGAGGGTTGTGATGCTAAACAACAAGTTGATTTAGAAAAATTTGTTTCAGAATATGATATACTATTTCAAGACCCTAAAGGTCTACCACCCAAAAAGGAAATAGTAGATGATATTAATTTGCAGCGAGATGCTACATTGCTTAACATCGGAATGTACAAGTTGTCCGCTTTAGAGAATGCAAAAATTAAGAAGCAGGTACAAGAGCTGCTCGAGAAAGGGTTCATAAGACCTAGCACATCACCATGTGGGTCTCCAATTGTCTTGGTGAAAAGAAATATGGCTCATGGAGAATGTGCATTGAGTACCGAGCACTGAATAAGATAACTATCAAAAATCATTATCCCCTTCCTCACATAGATGATCTATTAGATTAGTTGAAAGAAGTTGTTTACTTTTCCAAGTTGGACTTGCATAGTGGCTACCATCAGGTCAGAGTTGCAGAGCAAGATGCATGGAAGATTACTTTCAAAACGAAGCAGGGACTGTATGATTGGTTAGTTATTCCTTTTGGCTTAACTAATGCTCCTGCTACTTTCATGAGAGTAATGAATGACGTACTCAAGCCTTTTATTGATGATTTTGTCATTGTATATCTAGATGACATTCTTGTATTTAGTAAAACATGGGAAGAACATTTGAAGCATGTAAAGCAGACTCTAGATGTTTTGAAAAGAGAAAATCATTATGTTAAGTTATCAAAATGTGAATTTGGCAAAACATCTTTGAATTATTTGGGTCATATTGTAGGGTGTGGTGAATTGAAGATAGATCCCTTTAAGATTGTAGTCATTGTAAACTGGCCTAAACCCAAATCTGTTACATAAGTTAGAAGCTTCTTAGGAGCAACACAGTATTGGAGAATGTTTATTGCTAACTTTTCCTTGATTACAGCTCCATTACATGCTTTAACAAGATTGAACAAGGTGTTTCAGTGGGGAGGCAAACTGCAGAAAGCCTTCGACACCTTAAAAGAAAAGATTAGTATAGCACCAGTACTAGCATTTCTAGATCTTCAAAGACCATTTGAGATTGAAACTGATGCCAGTGTCTATGCCATGGGAGCAATGTTGATGTAGCATGGTAAGCCCATATATTATCATTTTGAGACATTTAATTCTGCAGTAGTTAATTATTCCACATATGATAAAGAATTGTATGCATTAGTACAGTGTGTGAAAAAGTGGAAACATTACCTAATGGGCAAAGAGACAGTTATACATACTGATCATCAACCACTTCAATATTTACACTCACAAACTAAGTTGCAACAATTAAGACACTATAGGTGGATGGGTTTCCTACAACAGTTTCATCTTGTCATCAGATATAAAAAGGGCATACACAATAAAGTTGTAGATATGTTGTCCAGACCAATCATAAATGCATCTATTATACTTAAGCATAACTCAGTATTGCATGAAGCTACATTGAACAATATGCTCAAGATATAGATTTTAAAGATGTATATGCAAATTTAAGTAATGGCAAAAAGGTAGAAGAATTGGATTACTATATTAAGAACCGACTCTTGTATCATTTTGGAAAGTTATGCATTCCTCAAACTGAAAGAGTAAAGATAATTAGGGAGGCACATACTTCCCTGATATCATCTCATTTTGGTGTTAGTAAAACAGTTGCACAACTACAAAGATTTTGTTATTAGCCAAAAATGAATGAAATAGTTTGTAGATATATAAGAGGGTGTACCATGTGTGCTAAAAGTGAGCCCAGCAATAGAAAACTAGGCTTGTACACTCCACTACCAGTTCCTTCTCAACCTTGGCAAAGTGTTTCCATGGACTTTGTTGGGCGATTGCCTAAATCTAGAAAAGGTCATGACTATTTATATGTTATTGTGGATAGGTTCAACAAAATGTGTATTTTAATACCTTGTAACAAATATATTACAGCTGAAAAAATAACAAAGTTGTTCTTTCAGTATGTATGGGTTCATTTTGGATTACCCACTTCCATTGTATCTGATCGAGATTCCCGGTTTGTTGGGAAATTTTGGTCGAGTCTGTGGGAATTGATGGACACCAGACTAAAGAAGAGCACAACCTTTCATCCACAAACAGATGGCCAAACAGAGGTGGTCAATAGGACAATCATCCAGTTGCTCAGAGGTTATTGCAGCAAGCATCCCAAGCTTTGGGATGAACATTTATGTTATGTGCAACATGCTTACAACCAGGCTAAACATTCTTCTACACAGAGATCTTCCTTTGTGACCTGTTTTGGTTTCACGCCAATGTCTCCCTTGGATTTTGTCTTTGGTAAAGACATAGCGGTTGATGGACACAGTGATGTGGACAAGGCAACCAAGTTTATCAAACAAATCCAAGAGATTCACAAGGCAGTACAGGAACAACTGGAAAAGAGCCAAGCTAAGTACAAGGCAAGGCATGATAAGCATTGGATTGAGCATAGTTTCCAAGTTGGTGATCAAGTCTGGTTGTATATCAGCAAAGACAGAATGCAAGTTGAAGGTAAGAATCTAAAGCCGATAAGGTATGGACCTTTCAATATACTTGAGAAAATCGGTGAGAATGCTTTTCTCCTTGATTTTCTAGCTTACATGCGCATCTATTCAGTAGTTAATGCAGAAAGCTTGAGACTATTTGAACCTTCATTGATTGAAGATCCCAAAGAGCAGAGTCAATTGCCTTCTATTGATGATCTGTTGCCTGAATATCTCAATGAATTGTAGGAAGATATAGTTATGGACAAGAAGGTGAGAACAATGCGCAGAGGGGATGTTGAGTACCTCAAGATTGGACTCAAAGGTTCAAAACCAAGTAGTGCAAAATGGATAGAAATTGGGTAAGCGAGCAATCTATATCCTCACTTGATTGATGCTTAAAAACCAACTTTTGGTGGTACAAAAGCTTTTTCAATGGGAAGGCCATGATGTGAATTAGATCCTAGATCACTCTCTAAGTTTTCATGAACTCTTTAAAAGTCATGCCAAGGATTAAAAGTCTTATACAGATCAAGCTTATCAGAGATATCCTCGTAACAATTGTAATTTGTGATCAGCGCAGAGCAACAAGGACCGTCGCTCAAGCGCGCAGACCATCGGCCCATGGTAATGCGCATTATCACAAATTAGCAAATCCAAGAGGTCATTTCAAGAAACATGGGTAGTTTCTGATATGCGATTAGCAACAAGTCGCTAATTGCATATCACAGGGCAAACCCCTCAAAGAAGGAAAGGCTGAAAGCACCTGGACCCGAAAAATCATAAAATGTAATGGATATCGTTCTGATTCTGTCGAAAGAGAGATTCCACAAAACCAACAGAATATCGGAGGGGCTTCGAGCGATAAGCGATTTCAATCAAGTTCCACCTGATGCCATATGTTGAGCCCCAAAATTACCTCTCTTCTACACATTTTCCTAAACCTTGTTTCTTCTATTTTCCCATATCAGTGCCTCATAAGCTATCAAAAGTTGTTACATGTTGATTTCAGGAGTTCATTTGAGTGATTTTCAAATTATATCATTGTGTGTGCTATTTGATCTAGGTTTTGTTTATCAGCTACGAAATGTAGCCACTTTTCGCAACTAACTCGCAATTTTGTAGTCGTTTCCATTGTTCTGTAGGTTACAGGTGTCCGCAGGAGAAACGAGACACATGGGAAGCTCAGAAATGATCCACACAAGAGTGAGGTCCTATCTGCTTAGCTGAATTTGTGAAGAAAGGTATCGGTCAAAGGGTGGTCAATAGAGAGTCTTACATCAACTAGGACTCTGTTCCAGCACGTAAAAAGCCCGAAGCCATTCCTAAACTCATGGATCCATTTTTGTCACCTGCAGACCATCTCCATAACACAATCCAACATCCACCTTGCGTAGATTTATTGTTCATGGCAACAGAGAAGCTGAACTTTCGGATTCTGACCTGTTCACGTGTCCATTGCTGAAGAATTTTCTCCAAAATATAGTTATCTATTTCCTCTATAAATATAAGCATTTGCAACGCAAATAGTCATTTAAGACACTGTTGTTTTAGCGTTATTTTACTGTTGTAACCGAGAGAGATATCCTATGTTTCATAATCCAAAAAATCTTTTTTTCACATGGTTTTTTAAGCATGGTTTGAAGTGATAGCGTGTTAATCCAAAGTTGTGCAGAGGGCCCCTGCGTGGCTGAGGTTATTCTTTTGTTTTTTGTATAGTTTTTCATGTATATTCCCTCTTATTTATGTTGTACATTTCTCATGTTTTGCTTATGGTTTTAATTGTTCTAATCCTGTACATGATTTTGCAACTTGTTATGTTTTCCACTAACACTGATCAATGCATTTCAAAATAGGTTATGCTTGAGCTTTTTCATATAGTTTTTGCATCAAGCGGTGATCTGAGACTTGCTTCCTCTACTGAACTTTAGTTTTCAATTCCAGTTGTTATGCTTTTATTTAAGTGAGATTTGTTTACTTCTTTTAGATAGTTTAAATATTAGTTCTTCATGCTATATGATGATATCTCCGGAGCCTTTAGCTTAACCCCATTTTAGAAGTTAATTGGCGAGCTATTGTGATTATAGGCGAAGTAACTGATTTTGATTTCATTAGTCTGAAAGTAGATAGTTTAGATGTCAGTCATTTCATGCTATATGATGATATTTCTAGAGTCTTTAGCTTAACCCTGTTTTAGAAGTTAATTGACGAAATATTGTGATTATAGATGAATTGATTGACTTTGCTTTCATTAGAGTGCAAATTAGATAATTTAAATGTCATTCTTTCATGCCATATGATGATATTTCTAGATTATTTAGCTTAACCCCGTTTTAGAAGTTAATTGACGAAATATTGTGATTATGGGTGAAATTAGTGACTAGTTTCCAGCTTCTTTATTTTTTTTATTTTTAGTGCAATAGTTTATTAGATTGCAATTAGGTAATTAGGATGGAAAGCAGAGATGGTAACCTCATTTTCAGTACTTCATTCTTAGCTTGATTTATGTAGCTGCATATTTACACTTTTACTCAAGTTATGATTTTGTAGACAGCATGTTTTGAGGTCTTTGAAGTTCTAAGTTTGGAATTTATCATAAGAAGCATAAACCTTGTCTTCAATTCTACATCCACACTTGATCTTTAAAAGTATTCTTAAAACTTTAGACTAATATTTCCATTTGCATTAAACACTTTAGGAGACCAA
This sequence comes from Pinus taeda, assembly GCA_000404065.3. Taxonomy (NCBI): domain Eukaryota; kingdom Viridiplantae; phylum Streptophyta; class Pinopsida; order Pinales; family Pinaceae; genus Pinus; species Pinus taeda. The sequence continues at coordinate 12,319 of APFE031317897.1, forward strand.
CAAGAACAAAACCCCAAAACAACATAAAAACTAAAAAAGGTGAGGTAAGAAAAGGGTTGTCTAGCACATACAGTGCACTACACTTCATCAGTTTACAACTCCCAGATTGATAACTTATGTAGCAATTTAGGACACACTAAATTGACTAATCACCATACAACGGGTGCCACGCATCTGGTAGAAGAGAGAGAAAACCGTTCACATCGGACAGGTAACCATCATGCTACTTATCTGCTTGATATGAACGATGACCATAGGATCTAGGACCCCCAGATCAACGGCAGAGACACGTTCCGATGGATGAATGGATTTGAAGGGGTCAATAGGCATAGTTGTATAGGATTTGAAATCTGATATGGACGATGCATTGGCGGGAGGTTGTGTTTCACGGGTATTCTTGGCGTTAACGGAAAAAGAAAAAAAAACGGTCGTTAAAACATGTCCGAGAGATCTGACACTCATTTGTTATGAAATAGGCGGCCACCTCCCTCTGAAGCATTATACAGTGATTGTAAACGCTGAAAGAAGGGATTCAGATAGACAGAGGCACAGAACCAGAGAGCTAAGAAGCAGAAATGAACAGTCAAGAAGCAGATGTCTTTAAAGCCATAGATTGACTGAGAGTAAAGCAAAGTGAAGCCAAAAGCAAAGAGAAGAAGTCGAGCTGACATACAGAGCAAAGGCAACATTGAGCCAGAGTAAGGACAGAGACAGAGAGAGTCAGAGAGACTGTCACTCCAGAGAAGGCTTGAGAGATTCAAGTGCACTCATCTGTAAAGCCTGTCATGTATGAGTCTCAGATTGGACTCATACTACTATGACCAATAGAGGTCCAGAGTTAGTAAGGAGAGTTTGTGTACTCCAGAGACTTGGGGGATCCAAGTACAGTCTTGCTGATTTGTATCTATTGAGTGAGACTCGAATTGAGCTCACTGTTGTAAAACTCTACTGAAAACATAATAGAGGGGCCACCACTGAAGGCTGGACTGGGAGACGTAGCCCAAGAGTATTGGGTGAACTCCGTATTAAACTTGTTGTGTTTATATGTTTGCCTGTTATGTCTTTTTTAGCTGCTTCATTGCCTGTGTCCTTCACAATCTTATCGATCTGTTGCATAAAGTAACATAGGCACATCCATGCACATGAGTCTCTAATAACTTATTAATTATCTTACATCAATTACAGATCAGAATATTAAATTTGAAGAAATAAATTATCAAGCTTTTGAATCTTTAGTATACCTTGTTAAGGAAAACCAAAATCAATTTTAATGTTACATTGGTATGCCTATCCTCGATCACTATGATGATGAAAATAATATCATGGAGCATAACATGCATGTTGATCCATTTTTCTCACAAGCTCAATCCGATTTAGTTACAATTGGTGTTTCTCCTCACCTCTAGCACACTATTCGAATGTGTTTGATGAGTTTGTTAGACCAACAACTTCTCTTAATTCTTTTGATCCTTTTCCCACTATTTTTTATTGTAATCAGTTACAGGATGGTGTAGTCTTACGATTAGAGGATGAAAATATTTAATCTATTATTCATGATTTTTTCAATTGTAAATCTTTTATAAGTTGGGAGGAATATGTTACAACTTTGAACGATCAAGCGTGTTTTCTGACTGATTTACCACAATGCTCTATCCATCATGAATATGATATTTTTAATCATAATTTTGATCAAACCAGTGGCATTAATATTGTTTTCATTGATACTGTTGGATACCTATACCAATAGGTTTCATTTTTCATGATTAGATATCAAAGGTCCAAATATGCTCTGCTTTGGCAAATGCAAAGATCTCATATTTTCCTAAGAAGGCAGTGTCTATATCAGTTTTGACAAGAATTCAATTTTGGATGGATGGTCCAACAGTCTAATCTGGATCATGCCATGTTTTCAATTTCCATGTTGTAGTGTAGAGAGTGATATCTGTCCAAACTGTTTAATCTTGGCAGATCAAATAGCTAGGTAGAGAAACAAAGGTTCCCAACTGTCTAATCTGGGGCCTTGGAAGAAATAAGGGTTGTGTTAGATAGGAAATGCAAGTAAAAGCCAATGAAAAGAATAGGCATTCAAAGGGTTTGCAAGTCCAAGTGCACCCTCCAAGAAGGAACAAAAAATGCTAGGAAATCTAGTTGGGTAGGTAGCTGGGGTTGCAGAAAAGTTGTCTCTTCCAAGACTAAGCCTGCTGAAACATCTACAAGAAAGGCAACATACTGATGCATGACTAATTCCCCTGTTTTCATATGTACATTACTCATAACTAACTCCCTTTCCCAAGATACACAAAGCACAGAGATTTGTATACTTGAAGAATTCTTATGGCTTTAAGAAGCCACATTTCTTGTGCAAAAATCTTTTCATTTTGATCTACTCCTTATTTCAAGTTGTTTTGAAAGAAAACTTGATCGATCTAGCTCCTACTCATGTGTTTCTCCGTGCTAAAAGCTAACTCTACTATTCTAGCTCCCTATACCCCACTATCCCTATTATTATAAACACTATGGTGTATAAATCCCACAATGCATAAATATCCCCTCCCTGGCACTATAGCCATAGTATTCCGCCCCTGGGGCTTGAATTGACACCTGGTCAAGGTCAAGAACCCATGACTTGTCTTCTGCTCCACCTCAGACCAGTTTCCCTACCCAAAAGGCCATTAAACCTTGAAAACCTTGAAGAAACTTGAAAAAATATTGAAAACCTTACAAAAATACCCTTCCCCGCTTCATCCTAAGGTCGGGGGTCATTCACACTGTTCACATTGCATAAACCTTTAATAAACCCTTTTGTCCAAAGTTTCTGCCTTCGGAAATAATAGCACCCAAAACCTTACAAAAACCTTTGAAAACCTTTTGTTTTCTATGATTAGCGGGCATAAATAAATTAACGAGAAAAACCATTGAAAAATTCACCAAAGGAGTGTTTATCGCCCGGAGGGCCCCGCCATCCACGTCTGCAAAGGAAATTATTATTTTATTGCCCGCCTGCTTGTACTTATTCTCCGTGCAGGTCAACCATCCGACGGCCGTCCGATCGCGCCTCATCCAGATCCACGGCCTAGGTTGATTTCGGGCCATCCCGACGTCCGCACGATAACCAACGCCGCTGCTACCGTCCGCGCAACTCAGGCGCCCGACGACCGTCCGATCGCCCGCCTCCAGATCTACGGCTGTTATGGATATCGGAAGGCCTTACGTGTCTGACAGATACCTTCCGATATCTTTCAGACGCTTACGTCAGGCCAGCATCAGCACAGGGGCGCGCGTCTTCATTTGATTGCATCGGAGCGATGCCTGACATTCCGTCCGACGTACAGGACCCCATCCGATATGGCGACACCTGTCCAGTCCACGTGAGCGCCCCGGCGCCGCGCACGTCACCGCCGAGTTCATTCTGCCTTGTTCCTGATTGGTCCACCCGGCCGCCACATCATCACCCCCATGGACCTACCACTGACTGCCACGTCACCATGATGACGTCATGATGACGTCACCCAAACCGGGCCCCCATGCTGACGTCATGCTGACGTCATCCACAAAGCACGCCAAAAAGGTTAAAAAACCATATTTTCGCCAAATTTCACTGTTTTTCATAATTTTTCAAAATTTACTGTGTAAGCCTACTGCATGAGAATTCACGACGCCGAGCCATCAGCCAACCTGCAACTGTTTTCAAAGCAGCCCGCGCGCAAAATCCAGCTACATTCCTCAGTCTAAACCAGCGTTTGCCAGGTATTTCGGCCTTATCCTCTTGTCATCTGGTTTTCTTGAATTCTCTGTAAAACCTGCCGTGAAAGCCTGTGAGACGTGTAATTCACTCATAAACCAACTGTGTCTTTTCCAAATTCAAGCAATTGAGACCAGAATATAGTGTCGGGAACCTCCAATTCACTGTAAAATCTGTTAAAAAACCTACCCTGTTCGCGCAAACGTGAACTCCTGAGTAACTCCCATGACTGACAGGGAAGGTCTCCCTGCTGCTAAAAATCGTGCCCAAGGGGTTAGCATTGTCTCCCTAATAGTAAGCAAACCCTGTTAGACCTGGTTCCCGTCAATCTCATAAATTCGAGCAGCAATTCAGTGATTGTTTATATAAAGCATGGAAACCCCTGAAGTCCTCAATGTCACTCCTTTGAATGCTCCTCAGAGGGAGCTAGACTGGCAGGAATTAGCAGACCTGGATTATCAGATTTCAGAACATTCCAGACAAGGTCTCACCCCTCATCTTCAATTGTTAAATGAGTTCAGAACCAAACACAGAGAGGGAACAGATATCTTGGGCATTTGGGAGTCTGCCCTGCCAACTTTTAAAATGCCTATAGTCAGGCAATTCCCTGATTTAATTTATCTTTGTGCCAGTCAATATGAGCCATCACAGAGAGCTGTAGTCAATCCCAAAGGTGAGGTTGTGTTCTATACCACCCCTCAAGCCATCAGAGACATGGTGCAGTTCAAGCCCAACAAGACAATGGTTCCCCTATCCCTGCTGGATTTAATCAACCAAGGGAACAAGACACTAACAGAGGCAGAAATCCTGAGGTTTAATCAGCTATTTGTGAGCAAATCAGACACAGTCCTGCATCCTCCAATCTTCGATGGATATCTAAATCAGCTTGGACTAGACCTAGCCCATATGGTGAGCTCAGTGCTGGGATACGGAACAATGGAGTATATAGAAGAAACTGTGCTTGTCATGATGTTAAGGTTTGTCCCTGGGAGGGCCCCTATCTGCTACAACTATGCCAAATATATCTCTGACAAAATTCATGAGCAGTTCCTGCACTTGCCTAGAGAGAGGGTGTTTAAATACACCTCATACATCTATCATCTTATCCTGTACCACCAATATGAGCAATTCTCTTTTGAAATCAAGAGAAATGATGCAGCAGGTAATCCAAGATCAGTGGTGTATTGGAGTTCCATCTTTCATAGCGATTCACCTTACACCTACTGTGAGTTCATAGATGATTTCATACATCCAGCCATGTCCCTACTTATGACAGAACCTCCTCCAAGGCTCACTGACGAAATGAAGAGGATACTGCAACTATACTCTGCTTACAGCATAGGGGACTGGTATTT
>APFE031317901.1:6367-53371 GCA_000404065.3 Pinus taeda
AACAGGTGTACATAATCAGATCTAGCCCAACCAATATAAGATCATTCAATAATAAGTCATTTCAGGTCTCATGATCCTGATCCAATATTGAATTCAAGGTGCACAAAGTATCTCAGAGCAAATCACAAACATAGCCCTTGCAACATAAAATATACTTCAGATAGGAGTATTCCTTAGAAACCCATACACTTGCACATTTGCCTTTTTTTTTTAACACTTCATGAGATATTCATTGCTTGTGCACTTAGCCCTTTTATCTTCTCCTCCTTATATACTTAGATCCTTTATCAATACCTCAGACCAAAACCACTTAGGACCAATACCTTGGACCAAATACCTAGGGTCAATACCTCAGACCAAAACCTTGGTTTTCCAACATGTACACGTTTTTCCTCCTGTGTGAGTGCATGTATATGTATACGCTCTTTTTGTTCTGTGGACCAACGTGTATATGATGTTTTGACTAAGTGGACCTACATATACTTCTTAAACTACTTTATATCGACCTTTTCCTTTACCTCTTGTATTCTTATCAGTAAACCTTAGTTCCATCTTCCTGTTCTTCTGTACCATTTCCCTATTACCTCTTAATATACTTGTTGTACTGTGAGTTGCATTTTACCAAAACTGAATTGACCTGTGAGTGAGTTGCCTTTTACCAAAACTGAATTGACCTATGAGTGAGTTGCCTTTTACCAAAACTGAATTGACCTGTGAGTGAGTTGCCATCAAGAACAACACTTGTATCATAATGCCAACAATATCAATATGTATTTTATGTAAAAATAGAAACAAGAAAAATCATTATTTTTATTATTTTTATTATCAAAGCATGTTCTTCATGCTTTATATTGGTCAAATAAAATTTACAAGGGAATGTTCTTCATGACCCTTGCAAAAAAAAACAAATTTCAAAATTTGTCAAAGTCATTTGTCTCACCAAGTTGCCAAGTCAGCCCTCTAAGAAGGACAATTCGAATTGTCGAAAGGACGTGTCTCTTTGCATGAATGAACAACTATATATTGGCACCTAGTCTCCTCTATTTGGGAGGAAATTTGGTGCAGATATTTGGAAGAAAAATTTTGATATAGAGGCAAATCTTTCTATGGTACACGGGCTTGATAAGACACTATGTTTTTGTGACAATGCGAGCTACAAGAATAACATTATCTTTGCTTATGATGTGAATTACAGGAAGGACATATCTTGGTGAACACCTAGGTAGGGTATGTGTCTTGAGAGGCGGTGGTATCCAATTGAATGCCTCCCAACATTGTTCTCTAATCTATTAGAGAGATAGAATGTAATTTTCAAGGCCTTGGTATTTTGAAAATGTTTATTATGATGATGCTATCCTCATTGATGCTTATCACTCTAGATAATTTCTTATATAAGTTATCAACTTGTGAATATCCTGACAATTCATTATGAATACCTCCCTAGTTAAGAGGGAGTGTTGGAATTGGAACTAGGTTCATTCTTCATAAATGCCACTATATCAATATGTATTTTCTGTAAAAATGAAAACAAGAAAAATCATTATTATTAGTTTTATTATCAAAGCACGTTCTTCATGCTTTATATTGGTCAAAATTTAGAAGGGAATGTTCTTCATGACCCTTGCAAAAAAAACAAATTTCAACATTTGTCAAAGTCATTTGTCTCACCAAGTTTCCAAGTCAGCCCTCTAGGAAGGACAATTTGAATTTTCGAAAGGACGTGTCTCTTTGCATGAATGAACAACTATATATTGGCACCTAGTCTCCTCTATTTGGCAGGAAATTTGGTGCAAATATTTGGAAGAAAAATTTAGATATAGAGGCAAATCTTTCTATGGTACATGGGCTTGATAAGACACTATGTTTTTGTGAAAATGCGAGCTACAAGAATAACATTATCTTTGTTTATGATGTGAATTACAGGAAGGACATACCTTGTTGAACACCTAGGTAGGGTATGTGTCTTGAGAGGCAGTGGTATCCAATTGAATGCCTCCCAACATTGTTATCTAATCTATTAGAGAGATAGAATGTACTTGTCAAGGCCTTGGAATTTTGAAAATGTTTGTCATGATGATGTTATCATCATTGATGCTTATCACTCTAGATACTTTCTTATATAAGTAATCAACTTGTGAATATCTTGAAAAGTCATTATGAATACCTCCCTAGTTAAGAGGGAGTGTTGGAATTGGAACTAGGTTTGTTCTTCATAAATGCCACTAATATGAATATGTATTTTATGTAAAAATAAAAAGAAGAAAAATCATTATTATTATTTTTATTATCAAAACATGTTCTTCATACGTTATATTGGTCAAATAAAATTTAGAAGGGAATGTTCTTCATGACCCTTGCAAAAAAAACAAATCTCAAAATTTGTCAAAGTCATTTGTCTCACCAAGTTGCCAAGTCGGCCCTCTAAGAAGGAAAATTTGAATTTCTGAAAGGACGTGTCTCTTTGCATGAATGAACAACTATATATTGGCACCTAGTCTCCTCTATTTGGCAAGAAATTTGGTGTAGATATTTGGAAGCAAAATTTAGATATAGAGGCAAAATCTTTCTATGGTACACGGGCTTGATAAGACACTATGTTTTTGTGAGAATGCGAGCTACAGGAATAACATTATCTTTGTTTATGATGTAAATTACAAGAAGGACATACCTTGGTGAACACCTAGGTAGGGTATGTGTCTTGAGAGGCGGTGGTATCCAATTGAATTCCTCCCAGCATTGTTCTCTAATCTATTAGAGACATAGAATGTACTTTTCAAGGCCTTGGTATTTTGAAAATGTTTGTTCTGATGATGTTATCATCATTGATGCTTATCACTCTAGATAATTTCTTATATAAGTTATCAACTTGTAAATATCCTAACAAGTCATTTTGAATACCTCCCTAGTTAAGAGGGAGTGTTGGAATTCGAACTAGGTTTGTTCTTCATAAATGCCACTATATCAATATGTATTTTATGTAAAAATAAAAACAAGAAAAATCATTATTATTATTTTTATTATAAAAGCATGTTCTTCATGCTTTATATTGGTCAAATAAAATTTAGAAGGGAATGTTCTTCATGACCCTTGCAAAAAAAAACAAATTTCAAAATTTGTCAAAGTCATTTGTCTCACCAAGTTGCCAAGTCGGCCCTCCAAGAAGGACAATTCGAAATGCCCAAAGGATGTGTCTCTTTGCATGAATGAACAACTATATATTGGAACCTAGTCTCATCTATTTGGCAAGAAATTTGGTGCATATATTTGGAAGCAAAATTTAGATATAGAGGCAAATCTTTCTATGGTACACAGGCTTGATAAGGCACTATGTTTTTGTGAGAATGCAAGCTACAGGAATAACATTATCTTTGTTTATGATGTGAATTACATGAAGGAAAATCTATGTATATCATGCAAGCTACAAGAAGGCTAATCTATATGTATAATGCAAGTTTCAAGAAGGATATAACTTCTGTGAAATGTGAGATACATATCTATGTGGGACGAGGAATCTAAATAATAGGCATATGACAGATTGATTGACTACCTTATGGAAAAAACATGGAAAATTTTGGAGGGTTGACTTGGCACATGGAACCCTATTTAGTTTGACTTATATTTCTCTTTTTGATGAAGAATCTATAAGGAAAGGTTTGATGGGTTTTACACTTGTGGGTTTTGCTCTGGCCTTTGGCCTAATCTTTTGTGTCTCTTATCTCTTTTGGGCATAATATTTGTGTAACTATTTGATAACATAATGAATGAAGTAAAAAATTAATAAAAGATATATATATAAACAATCACAAGTAATTCCCATGATTGGAAATTCTCTCTTACATTGGAATTTCAACACCAAGAACATCAAATTACAGAAGAGGAGTCTAGGGAATGGCAATACATTAAAGACAATTTAGGTTTCCACCCAACAAACACACCCACCTCTAGCTTAGCATGGAATGTCAAACAAGTTGTCAAAGAAATGAATGAGAAAGAGAAAAGGGGGGAGGAAGAGTAAGTGGCTCAAAGGGTGAGCAAAAATTGAAATAAGAGGGTATGATGGCCTCCCAAATAGGTAAAACATAACTCCAATCTAACTACTCCTAGGCACATAAAGGCCATATTAAACCTTCCTTTTGGCACTCAATAAAACTTCCAAGCTTAATGAGTTCTCAAGAGAGTCAAAGATATTTTTCATTCTTTATATTCCTAACATGATTATTGTACAAGATATTAAAGGGATTTTACATGGATTTCTATGAGATCCAACTAGCTACAAAAGATTCCAACTTAGTTGGTTAAGGACAATAAATACTCTTTCCATTTTTATAGGGACTGTTAGCCCCTAAGGTAGAGGGCTGCTATTTTTAGCAGAAATGTCCCCTGTTTTAGCTTTGACGGCCACATCTCCTCTTGCTCCGCTTTGGCCATAAGCCGTGTTAGCCCTGAAGTACTGATCTAAATGGATCCAAGAATTATCTAAGTCTTTAAAAATCATTTAAAAGATCAAAATAATCACAAGAGAAAGCCCTCCAAAATGCGGAAAAACATTATCGAGAAATGAAAAACATAGAGAAAACAATGAAAAACAGAGCAGTGGAGGCTTGAACAATGAATGCACAGCAGTCGTCAGATTTGACCGATCAACGGTCCAGATCTTATCGGCAAATCACAATCGGCCAACACAACAGAGCACTCACCAAACAGTCGGGGGTTATCGCGATATGCAATTGCGATTAATCGCATCGCGATATCGCAATCAGCAAACACAACGGAGTGGGGCCTATACACATATATATAGCGTGATAGGTCAACCAGACCCAAACATTAAACATAATATAGATATATAATATAATATATATAATATATTATATATGTATAATTAAATATATATATATAATATATATAATATTGTGTGGTATATCATAATTATAATATAAATATAAAGATAATATATATATATTATATATATATAGATAGATAATATATAAGTAAGTATCTATATATATAATATAATAGAATATATAATATATATATATATAATATATAAATAGTATTATAAAATATAATATAAATAAATATATATATATATAAAATAATAATATATATATATATATATATATAAGTCTGGGAAACGCCTATTTCCTTTGTATTTGCGTATTTCGTTTATTAAATGAAATACAAAGGATGAAGCGTCAATGCGACATTACGGACCCGAAAGGGTTTATTAATGCTGTTGAACACCATTTCAAGTCCGATAAAGAGGGATTTTCACATTTTAATGTATTTTCCAATATAAAGGGGAAATCACAAAACAGGCAGGATTTCGGGAGAGCCAAAGGCGATAAGTGGTTTGCTCTGGCTCCGACCGATCCCATACAACAACTACCATGTGTCCAGGCTGAGGGGTGAGAAAACCACCCTCATAAGGCAGCTAACTCCCGTACAAAAGAGCCGCCTGAAATGGATCACAACCATTGGATCTAGATCTCCTAGATCAATGGTGGAGATGTGATATAGCTACAAAGGTGGACCCGGTAGGAAAATAGACTATATTTAAGGACTTTTGAATTCCGGAATAAACAAAGTTTGGTGGAATTTCATAGTGTTGCAGCATTTCGTTGTGTTAACAGAAAGTGGCCGTTTAAAGGATTTCAAAGGCCCGATGCACTCATCTAGACAGAGGCCAAGAGATAGAGGCCAGGAGGGGAAAATGCCACAACACGATGCAGCCCATAATAGAAGTGATCATAGAGCATCGCTAGCACAAGCGAGCTACTTGACAGCGCGGAAAAATTACCAAAATTTGGTTACTATGTTGTTAGAAAAAGAGACCTCTGGCTCATGTCTGTCTAATCGTGGCATCAAGCAGTTAGAAGCCAGAGGGGATAGATTAAGACACCTCGAGCCTCAGAGAGCCCAAGGGGCATTGTAAAAAGCCTATAAATGGCTTAAAGATAGAAGTATCAGAGGTTCTACTTTTGGAGATTGTGGATACTTTGTTCCTCTCAGCGCCTCATCTTCATTCCAGCAATATAAGCTTATTTTGTTGTTACATGTTCAATTCCCATTTTCTTCTCTATTCTAAGCTTGCACTTGAATATGTTATTCATGTTTTCTTCTGTGTCTAATGCCAGATAATTGTCATCTTATCTCTGTGTTGATAAATTAGATTTGCAAGCTTCATTTACTTTCTGTAGCTAGCCATTCAAATGTGTTTATGTAGGCATCTACTGGTACAGTCAGTGTTCTCCATATATCCATTGAATCTATAAACTATTGAGCATTAGTGGTCTAAACCCTTGCAAAGTTGAGGGTGTTCATGCATGTCTTGAGTGAAAACAGAGTTGAAACAGTCATCTAACTTGATCCAAACCATCATCCATTCCAATAGTTCTGAGAACGATATTGAAGATTTATATGTTACCAGGAATCTCCGAGCTACAACCTAGGAGAGTTTCCTGGAGTGTTAACATAATTGGCGCCATTGCCGGGGAGAGGAGACTGAAGCTCGGCTTCCCTGGGAGACGACATAGATCCAGCTTTGATGATAGACAAAGTCTAGACGCTTTTTCGGTTGTAATCATCTATCTGGCGACTCTACTGAAGGACAAACCTCTTGGCGACTCCACTTCATAGTACTGGCTTAGTTTGTGAGGCATACTCGGAGAAATCCTCAGAAGCCACAAGTTGACCCAGTACCTGACCCTGAAAAAATTATCAAAGAAAGAAAGGTATTGCAGAAAGGAGCATCAGGTTCAGGTAAATCTAAACAATGTTTTATATCTCTTCAAGAAAATCATGTAATAGAAGAAATACATGTTGAGAGTATAGCATCTAATACTAGCAATGAAGAAAAAATCTTAGAGACTCATAGAGCTCCTTATTTTTTAGGTTCTCCTTTTGTTGCAAGCCCAAAGGAAACCTCTCCTCCTATCCATCATACTCCTTTAGTCCCATTAGTCACTCCTCAACCCTCTGGAATTCAAACTTCTGGTACCCTTATAGCCACCACAGCTATGGGAGGACCACAAGCAAATACCAAAATGGAAAGAATCATAGCTGCTAGGTATGGACCTCTAGTACTGCCCACTCCTTTGAATGCCATGCCTAGTGGAGAATATCAGAAGTATAGGCCAAAGTTCACTGGGACTGAAGGTGTTACAGCTGAGGAACATCTTGAATCATTCTATAGCTATGCTGATAACCTGGACATTAGTGAAGATGATGTATGGGTGAGAGTCTTTGTCCAAAGTCTAGCTGGAGAGGCTAGAAAATGGTTCAGAGAACTGACCCCAAGGTCTACAGCAGATATTGAGGCTTAGATGATGCATTCCTAAAGCATTGGGGGGATAAGAAGGATCTACTCTACTACCACACTGAGTTTGGGAACTTAAAGAGGGAAAATGGTGAGTTGTTGTTCGATTTTAATGAGAGGTTTAACTGCATGTATAGCAAGATACCAGCTGAAGTAAAACCCACCACTACCTCTGCTAAACTCACCTATGCCAGTGCCTTTGATTCTGACTTCTATCTACTGTTGAGGGAGCGACGATGTGCTACCTTGGCTGATATGCAGGATGCAGCCTTGGAAGTAGAATCAAACATCATGGTTGTAGAGAAGCTCAAGGGGAATGTTGACAGAAGGAGACAGAGGGGCAAATATTCATCATCTTGAAATCCCAAGATAGATAAAATGACCAAGATGATAGAGTCGTTAGCCTCTAAAATCTCCAAATTAAAGGTTGAACAACACCCTAGGAAAGGAAGAGTTCCTAATACCTTTTCTCCTAGAAATCCAAATCCATATAGAAGAGCTAATGTGCAGTTGCAGATTCTGCAAAGAAGCAAAGATGCCAATGAAGACCAAAGGGTGAAGACCCCTTTCCAGAATGTAGTCATGGAAGAAGAGAAGCTTGAAGAATATGATGAGATCCATTGTCTGGAATACAAAGGTAGTGCCTCCTTTTTGACCTCCGCTATCTATGAAAAGTCATTATTCAATGACGAGATCGGCCAAGAGTGGGATGGTGAAGTTGTTCTGCAAACTGATGATCGGTACAGATATGATCTGAGGTCGAAGATGAATAATGCCAAAGAAACTCATGTTCAGAGAGTTGATGTCCCTGCAATACAGCAAGCTAAAAAGCAGAAACAACTGGCAGTTGGTCCCATCATCCTCAAAGTTCCAGCTCACGAGGTAGCAGGCCTTAACAAGTCTCCTTCTCCTTTCAATTTTAAATCAGAAATTCAGAAGCTAAGCATACCTATACCTCTGATTGAATTAGTGAAGAATGAGTCCTTCAAGAAATCTATCCTCAAGGCCCTTGAGCCTAAAGCCATCCAAGCCTCCACTGACTATGTAAATCTACAAGACGACAAACCGGTTGTCATTCTCAGCCCAATGATTAAAATTGTGATGACAGCTCCCCATCATTTTATGTCTCTTTGACTATTCATGACAAAATCCTTCACAACTACCTTCTGGAGATAGGAGCCAACCATAATCTAATGCCCAAGGCTATCATGGATGAGTTGGGTCTTGACATTACCAAGTATTATCATGACCTGTTTTCTTTTGACTCTAGAAAAGTGAAATGTTTGGGATTAATCAAAGACCTAGCCATCACCTTGTCTCAGCTACCCATGAAGAGCATGATGATGGATATTGTGGTAGTAGATGTAAACCCCAAGTTTGGCATGTTTCTTTCTAGAGGTTGGATCAAGAGATTAGGTGGAACATTGCAAAATGATCTGTCCTATGCTACTGTCCTATTTTTTGGAGGTGAGAGTAGGAAATTATACAGAGAAAATCAGTTGGCTTATATCATCAGTGATGAAAAGAATCCCACTAATCATCCCATCTATGTTTTCGACACTGATTTTGGAGCCTATATTCTTCAGATTGAAGAATCCTAGTTGGCCTCCATGTAGCTTAAGAAACTGGTTTGCCAGATCATAGAGGAAGAAGGCCCACAAATTTGGGAAGTGTTCTTTGATGGAGCTTGCTCTAAGGAAGTTGCAGGGGCAGGTGTAGTCCTTGTGTCCCCCACACGAGAATGAATTCATTTATCTTTCAAGTTAACTTTTCAAGTCACAAACAACATAGCAGAGTATGAAGCCTTGGTATTGGGCTTAAACGCTGCTAAAGAAATGAGCATCAAAGGTCTGAAGGTGTTTGGAGATGCAAACCTTATCATTCAGCAGGTCAACAAAACTTTCCAAACAAAGCATCCAAGGCTAAAAGCATACAGAGATGAGGTATGGAAGCTCAAGGAATTTTTTAATATTTTCAACATTTCTTACATCCCGAGAATGAAGAACCAACTTGTTGATTCCCTTGTTGTGTCTGCTAGCACGTTTATTCCTCCTTTGCCTCCTAAATTGACTTATGAAGTTCAGGTGAAATATAGACCATCTTTGCCTGACAATGTCAAATACTAGAAAGTTTTTGAAGATGATGATGAAATTAATAGGTTTTTACAAGTCATTGATGAATTTTCTGAAATTCACATTGACCAAGAAAACGAAACCATTGAAGAATGCAACCAGTCCAAGCTAAAGGACGAAATTAGTCAGAATAACATTGTTCAGCTGCCTAGTAACCATATACCCAAAGGATTGGTGCCTCTAGAGAAGTTGTTTGATCATAATGATGTACCTTATAAGCCTGCCAGAAAAGAAAATGAGTCCATTGTTCATAGACGTAATGTAGGGAGTCCAGCCCATCCAAAGTACATAAATCTATCCACTCACTTGTCTTCTGCCCAAAGTTCCAAGTATTTCACCCTGATGAAACAATTTGCTGATATTTTTGCTTGGGAATAAAGTGATCTTAATACCTATGACACCAACATCATTCAGCATAAGATTCCACTGGAGAAGAACACCATCTCTTTTAAGCAAAAATTAAGACCTACCAGCCCTCTCTTATTTCCTTTGATTAAAAAGGAAATCAAGAAGCTGCTGGATGCCAAGATCATAGTTCCCCTAAGGTATTCAAAGTGGATAGCTAACCTTGTGGTAGTAAGAAAGAAAAATGGAGAAATTAGGCTTTGTGTTAACTTCAAGAATCTAAACAAATGCTCTAAAAAAGACAACTACCCCCTGCCTAATATGGAACACTTGCTGCAAAAAGTTTCAGGAGCTAAAGTCGTGTCTTTCTTAGATGGATTTTCAGGTTACAATCAGATTGTTGTACATCTAGAAGATCAGGAAAAGACCGCCTTCACTACTCCTTGGGGCACTTTCATGTACTCCAAGATGCCTTTCAGACTGATGAATGTTGGAGCTACTTTTTAGAGGGCCATGGACATAGCCTTTGTGGGAGAAAAGGATAAGTTTGTCCTTATGTACCTTGATGACATAACAGTCTTTTCCAGTAGTCACAAGGACCATTTGCAGCATTTGAAGAAGGTGTTTCTAAAGTGCAGATGTTTTGGAATTTCTATAAACCCAAAGAAGTCACAGTTTTCTCTAGAAGAAGGCAAACTGTTGGGACATATTGTTTCTGCTGGAGGTGTGTAGATCGATCCCGCAAGAGTTCAAGCAATTCAGACATTGTCCATCCCAAGGTCAAAAAGGGACATTCAATATTTTCTGGGTAAGATTAACTTTGTCAGGAGGTTCATTCCGAACTTTACAAAGCTAGTGAAGCATGTCACTTCCATGTTGAAGAAAGGATCATAAATAAAATGGAAAGATGGTGCAAGAAGCTCTTTTGAAGCCATCAAACAAGCTATCATGGATGCTCCCACTCTAATCAGTCCAGATTATACCAGGGAGTTTTATGTCTTCTCTTTTTCCTCTTATGATACACTTGAAGGGACAGAGCACCCTATGGCCTTTTTCAGCAAAAATCTAAGGGATGTTGAACTAAGGTATGACCTTATTGCAAAACAAGCTTATGCTCTCATAAAATCTTTAAAGGCATTCAGAATATATATTCTTCATTCCAAAGTGATTCCATATGTACCTTCATCCTCAATAAAATATGTTCTAACTCAACCAAATATTGATGGAAAGAGAGCTAAATGGATTGCAAAATTCATAAAGTTCAACATAGAGGTTAAGCCCACCAATCTTGTCAAAGTCCAGGGCTTGGCTAAGATTATGGCTGAGGAGAATTGTAGTTTCTTAGACATCAATTGCATGGGTTCAAATTCAGGCGGTGAGCGGACAGAGGAAGTAGTAGAAGAGCAAGAGAAATATCAGTCTTCGGCTGAAAATCTAGCCACATGTGAATGGTATTCCAGTGTAGTTCATTTTTTGCAGAAGCTACAAGTCCCTCCATGACATAGCTCAAGTCAAGCCTGTGCCATATAGCTCAGATCAGCGAAATTTTGCATTAATGAAAACCTGCTTTATTGGAAAGACCCATCAAGGATCCTCTTGAGATGTCTAGACAAAGGACAATCTATGGAAGTCATGCACCAATTCCATTCTAGCATCTATGGAGGGCATCATTATTGGAAAACCACAGCCCACAAGATCTTGAGAGCTAGGTATTATTGGCCTACTTTGTTCTCTGATGTGTTTTCTTTTGTGAAATCTTGTGACAAATGTCAGAGGTTTGCAGGAAGGCAACAACTAAAATCTATGCCCTTGAAACCAGTGCACGCCAATGGTCCCTTCCAACAGTGGGGCTTGGACTTCATAGGTGAGGTCAATCCACATTCCAGTGGCCATCACAAATGGATATTGGTAGCCACTGATTATTTCACCAAATGGATTGAGGCTATACCCACTAAAAATGCTAATCATCAGGTTATCATAAAGTTCTTGAATGAGAATATTTTCACTAGATTTGGTTGCCCAACCAAACTAGTCACTGATAATGTAGTAGCTTTTAGGGCAGAAGAATTGGTGGACATGTGTGAAGCCATGGGCATTCAATTGGTGCATTCTACCTCATATTATCCTCAAGGCAACGGCCTAGCAGAATCATCTAACAAGAGTCTTGTAAGGATAATAAAATAACTGTTGGAGGACAACAAAAAGAACTGGGATTCCAAGTTGAAGTTTGCACTGTGGGATGACAGAGTTACCAATAAGAAGTCCATAGGAAATTCTCCATTTAAGCTGATTTATGGAGCTTATCTTGTTTTTCCTATCCAGCTAATTCTCCCTGTGGCCAAATTCTTGCAAGAAGAACAAGATGAAGAGAACAACATGGCGAGGAGAATGAGTAACTTGGCTAAATTACAGCAAATCAGAGAACAATTGATTGAGAAGTCAAGAATTCATCAGAAGAAAATCAAAGAAATCTTTGATAGGAAGGAAAAAATGGACAGTTTTCATGTTGGTGACTGGGTTCTCAAATGGGATGCATTGAAGGAAAATAAGGGAAACCATGGCAAATTTGATGCCTTGTGGACGGGACCATTTGTCATTGCTCAAGTTCAGATGAACAATACTTTTATTCTGCACAATTTGGAGGGGGGAGGTGTTTTTGATGGCCCAGTCAATGGGCGGTTTTTGAAACTTTACTTCATATGAGGCTTTAAGGCTTTAATAGGCTTTAATATTGTAATAGGTTTTTTTTTTTTGTTATGCAAATAAACTCCATGCCCAATGGAACACTAGGAGATAAGTTTGTTTTGGTTGTTACTGGAAAGGCGGTAGTCTACAGTTCTTGAAACCTCCCAAGGAGGCTTTCATCCCCAAAAGGAGCCAGTGTTAGCCCCTGAGGTAGAGGGTTGCTATTTTTAGCAGAAATGTCCCCTGTTTTAGCTCTGACGGCCACATCTCCTCTTGCTCCGCTTTGGCCATAAGTCGTCTTAGCCCTAAAGTGCTAATCCAAATGGATCCAAGAATTCTCTAAGTCTTTAAAAATCATTTAAAAGATCAAAATAATCGCAAGAGAAATCCCTCCAAAAGGCGGAAAAACACTATCGGGAAACAAAAAACATAGAGAAAACAGTGAAAAACAGAGCAGCGGAGGCTTGAACAATGAATGCACAATAGCCGTCAGATCTGGCCGATCAACTGTCTAGATCTGATCGGAAAATTGCAATCGACCAACACAACGGAGTGCTCACCAAACGGCCCGGGGTTATTGCGATATGCGATTTCGATTAATTGCATCACGATATCGCAATTGGAAAACACAACTGAGTGGGGCCTATACACATATATATATGCGCGATACAGTCAACCAGACCCGATAACATTATGAACCATATCTATATATATATATATATATTGAACTCCGGGAAACGCCTATTTCCTTTGTATTTGTGTATTTCTTTTATTAAACAAAATACAAAGGATGAAGCGTCGATGCGACATTACGGACCCGAAAGGGTTTATTAATGCTGTTGAACACCACTTCAAGTCTGACAAAGTGGGATTTTCACATTTTAATGTATTTTCCAATATAAAGGGGAAATCATAAAACAGGCAGGATTTCAGGAGAGCCAAAGGCGATAAGTTGTTTGGGCTGAGCTCCGCCCAATCCCATACAACGGTTGCCACTTGTCCAAGCTGAGGGGAGAGAAAACCACCCTCATCGGGTGGTTAACTCCCGTATGAAAGAACCGCCTAAAATGGATCACAATCGTTGGATCTAGATCTCCTAGATCAACGGTGGAGATGTGATATAGCTACAAAGGTGGACCCGATAGGAAAATAGACCGTATTTAAGGACTTTTGAAGTCCGAAATAAACAAAGTTCTAACAGAATTTCACAATGTTGCAGCATTTCTTTGTGTTAACAGAAAGGGCCGTTTAAAGGATTTCAAAGGCTCGATGCACTCATCCAGCCAGAGGCTGGCAGACGGAGGCCGAGAGACAGATGGCTGGAAGGGGAAAAAGCCACAGCACGCTGCAGCCCACAATAGAAGTGATCATGGAGCATCGCTGGCACGAGCGAGCCACCTGACAACACAGAAAAATTACCAAAATTTGGTTACTATGTTGTTAGAAAAAGAGACCTCTAGCTCATGTCTGTCTAATCATGGCATCAAGCAGTTAGAAGCCAGAGGGAATAGATTAAGACACCTCAAGCCTCAGAGAGCCCGAGGGGCATTGTAAAAAGCCTATAAATGGCTAAAATTTAGAAGTATTAGAGGTTCAACTTTTGGAGACTGTGGATACTCTGTTCCTCTCAGCGTCTCATCTTCATTCCAGTAATATAAGCTTCTTTTGTTGTTACATGTTCAATTCCCATTTTCTGCTATGTTCTAAGCTTGCACTTGAATAGGTTATTCATGTTTTCTTCTGTGTCTAATGCTAGATAACTATCATCTTATCTCTACGTTGATAAATTAGATTTGCAAGCTTCATTTACTTTCTGTAGCTATCCATTCAAATGTGTTTATGTATGCATCTGCTGGTACAGTTAGTATTCCCCATCTATCCATTGAATCTATAAAATATTGAGCATTAGTGGTCTAAAGCCTTGTAACGTTGAGGGTTTCATGCATGTCTTGAGTGAAAACGGAGTTGAAACAGTCATCTAACTTGATCCAAACCATCATCCATTCCAATAGTTCCGAGAACAATACTGAAGATTTATATTTTACTAGGCATCTCTGAGCTACAACCTAGGAGAGTTTCCTCGAGTGCTAACAAGGAATTTTAAGGGAAAGTAATCCTCCCATCAAGGAGTCTACCCCCTACCCATATTATAGAAATAGATGGCTCACGTAGCCCAATAGAACAAGTAGGAGAAAGAGAAGAACGTAGTAGAGCATTAAGAGAAGTGTAGATTTCAAGTTTTTACGTTTTCCATGTATAAGAAATTTTTTAGTTAATGGAAGTGATCTTTGATTTTAACTCTTAGTTTGGATTTATTCTAAGGGTTCCTGAGCTTCCTCGGGTTACATCCCACCCCAGGTACTTAAGATCTCTCTTGTACCATTTTTTTTCATGCATTTGTTTATCTTTAAAATTGATTTCTAAACGTTACTTTTATGCATGGTTATTTAGATAGTTTGTGAGCAGTATTTCCTTGCAAATTATCTTAGCATTATGTGATGATATTTGTAGTGGTTACATTTTTCAAATAGAATTCATATTTTTTCATTTGGTTCGCCTTATTTACTGTTGTTTATTTATCTTCCATCATTCATTATTCGTTGTTTCTGCACTATCCCCTGTTTTTGAAGCTACAGGAAACCCTATAGCCTTGCACTTTGCTAGATAAAACCTAACAGAAGATGATGCCTTAGGCATGTGTACTTTATCATTTTACAGTTTTTCCTTATCTTCTTTTCCTTCCAACCTTTCATTTAGCATATTCCCCTATTTGTTGGACTATCTCCTATAGCAAAACAGGGACTCTTGTAGTAGTTTGGAATTTGCCTTTAAAACTCGCTCGAATCTACACCCAACTCATGATTTTCCATATTTGATGTATTAAAACACTCTTGGAACCTTGACATTAGAATTTAAAGGTAGAGATACCATGTAGAATCGTTTATTTGAAATGATGTAGAAATTGCTTCTTTCTTGCAGAATTATGGTTTACTGTTTGCAATCTTTTATTTTAGCAGCATGTTTGCTTTTTGTTGGTGGCGATATTTGCATATTTTTAATCACCCTTTTTCCCTATTCTTTTTATCTATTTAACGCCAATAATGGTTAATGGATATCTTAAAATTCACAGGTATACCTATCATCATGTCTTTATGATTTATTGGTCAATGAAGCATAGTCGTAGGGGATTATTACCTAAGTGGCTTGTTAATTCAGTTATTTCTGCAAATATCCAAGGATAGCTCTGCCAACTTTGACGGTATCATCTAGTGAATCAATCCTTCGATTGACACACTATTATCTTTTACATTTTGTTTCATTCTTAAAACCACCATGTAATTAAGGGCAGAGAGTGTCATAATTCTAGGAGCTGTATTATTGACAAATTGTATAAAGTGGAGTTGCGGGCTGTGAAATCTATCATTGTTAAGAGTCATTAAGGTTATAGGAGAGATACTCTAACTCTGAGCCTATAACAACATAATTGTAATATTTCTTTTATTAATGACAAGTTGATAATCTGAGCATATCGTTATTCATTGATCTCGCGACAGCCTTGATCAGGGAGTTGGACCTACTCTCCTGACCAGGTGTTGCTGGATTAGATGTGTTTTAGGTTTATTTAAGTGATTTTACTATTGTTGTGAATGTTTATCAGTGTGTTGTTGTGAGTCCCAATTGTTGTTACTCTTATTATTGTTACAATTATTACTTGTTGTTATTCTTATTTGTTGTTACAGTATTGCTTGTTGTTACACATTGATGAGTTTATAACTAATGTTCAATGTTGGGCAGGGAAATTGTGGCCTACACATACAATGCACGAGAGCCTTGAAACAACGGGTAGAACCTCGGGTTGACAATTAAATGTGGATTGGGTGAATTGCGTGATTCATACTTCAACACCAACATTTTGGCGTCGTTACAAGGGAGGCTATAAAATGCATGAAAGTACAACCAATATTGACCATAGGACTGATCTCTCGTCCAAGGGAAGGAATCTTACACCTTGCTCCAGGTCCTGAGTATTAGATCATTTGGTTGTTTAGTTTTTTCTTTTTTTGTTTTTTTTTTGTATGATTATTCTCTCGTCCCGGGGAAGGAAGTTTTTATCACCTTGCTCTGGGTCTGGAGCTTTAGATTTCTTTGTTCTTCTTTCATAAGTATTTCTCTCTCGTCCTAGGAAGGGAAGTTTTTTTTTTTTCCCTATTTGAGGTCTTAAGCTTGATTTTTGTGATTTTTTTATTTTATTTCTTTTGTTTTCTTTAGGGGCCACTCTCTCGTCCAAAGGAGGGAAGTTTTATCCTACTCTAGGTCTTGAGATTTTAATTTGTTTGAATGTTTCTCTTTTATTTCCTATTTGTATGAATAGAGACACCAATAAAAGGGGCAAAGCGAGACCCCCGAAAAGAAAAGGGGTTTATTTGGGCAACAAAACTTACATCCAAGAGATAATCTCAAGGGTTGAGTCTGGAGTATCGTCACAGGCTGCTACTAGGGTAAGATCTCATATGATATCTGGAGGACAATCAATTTCACAACCAGAACCTCCTCCAATAGCAGAAGTGCAATTCGGGGAAGAAGAAGTAGCAAGCAAAGGATCTAAGGAACTGCGTATTGCAAGTTCAGAGGAAGAATATTTTAGGGACTTCTTGGCACCAGTTGATCAAGGAAGTGTTGTTAAACAACTCCCACCACTTGTTATAGAACAACTAGAGCTAGAACCTGTTGAAATTCCAAGTGAGTATTGGCAGATATTCATGGATCCTGCAACTTCTTCAATTGAATTTCCAATTGGAGATATCAGAGGTGATGCACCTATGAAGCTTATTCCTTTGACAACACTACCTAATTTCCATGGTCTTACTTCCAAGGATCTGGACACATTCCTTTTTGAATTCGAAGTTGTTTGTCGGGGCTATGATTATATTTCTGATGATCAAAAATTGAAGATATTCCCTGTTACTTTGAAGGGCATAAATTTGAGATGGTTTATGGTTTGGGAGGAAAGTATATTGCTACATGGGATGATATGAAGGCAATTTTCCTAGAGAAAGATCATGACTACTGCAAATCTCGAGATGTAAAGGAAGAAATTTTTAAGATTATGCTGAAAGAGGATGAGAATATGGAAGATTTTGTGGAACATTTTCAATACAGTTTGCAGAGATCAGGCCACAATGACCTGGATAAGAATATCTTGAAGATTATTTTTCTTAAAGCACTAAGGGAGGAATCTCTGGAGCTATTGAACATAGTAGGGAAAGGAGATATATCAAAGGAGGAATTTGATACCATCTGTGAATTATGCATCAAGTGCTCTGAACTCTCAAAACATCCAACAGTGGAGTTACAAAGGCTGAAATTGGGAATCGGTTGGACAACCTAAGAATCGATATCCTGCGCACATTATCATCGCAACTAGATGTGTTGCGGGAAAAATAGAAGCAAATGGAAGCAGAGAAGGCCATGTCTATTTTCTTCCCTCAATGTAGGAAGAAGCATCTTTTGAAGGAATGTCCATTAAATTATGTGAGGACTTGTGTGATATGTGAACAGAGTCATTCCACTAGCACTTGCCCATCTCTTCCTGGATTGAAGGCAATCTTTCAAGGAACAAATAAAGAAACATAACAACTTTATTTTTTTGGATCAAGGAAACCATGGAAACCATGGCCGCCAAACATGAATCAAGGTATGCCTCAAGACCTGTATTAGTATTTTAAGAATATGAATTTTGGTTAGTAGTCTGTACCTTTTTCACCTTCTTGGTCGCATTCTTACCAATATCCAATGCCCTGGAAACCCTGGTACCCTCAATCTAGTCCAAATTATACATGGTCCCAGAACTGGTGTGGACCTATTCCTCCCCCTTCATGAAAATTCTCCCAAACTATGCCACAACAACAGCTACAACTGCCTGCTAATGCACCCAATAGTAATCCTCCTCTTCACCCACAACTGCCTGTCCAACTCAATCCAAGTCCAAATAATAGAGGAGCTCAACAAGTTGAGACACTCAATCTCCCTGCATATAGTATTGCCACTATGGAATGTAATGAATTAAATCTTCGATCTGGTCGAGTGGTCAATACTCAGACTTCACTTATAATTACTGAGCATACTAATGATGAATTCTCAGAACCAGAACAAAGAACGATAGGAGATGAGCCAGCACAGATTCCTATAAAGCAACAAACCCCTTACCCACCTTATGCGGAAAGATTATCTTTGAGCAAATAAAGTCCTCATCCTAATTTTTACTTTTTAGGGGAATTGCAAAATTTATTCATTAACATTTCATTACTTCAGGCTATGAATGACGTATTGATTTGCGCTAAGACAATTAAAGAATATTGTTCTAAGAAACTTGGCAGAAAGCTAAAGGACCCACTTACTATTCATGTTATGGATAAATTATCAAATATAATGTTGGGGAAATCAATACCTGTCAAATATGGGGATCCCAAGAATCTGATTCTGACAGTCCAAATTAGTGGGGTGGACATCCCAAATGTACTGGTACATTTCGGGGCAGCGATTAATGTTATAACCTTTGCAACCGTGATTACCTTGGGTCTGTAGAACCTTAAACCAACCCCCACCATCCTATAATTGGCAGATCAGTCTATTATTAGACCAGTAGGGAAGCTAGAACATATCACTATTTCGGTAGACTCATGGAAGTACCCCGTTGACCTTTTGGTTTCACATGCCCAATCCCTAATCGGTGGGCATCCTTTGATTTTAGGAAGACCTTGGCTCACAACCGAAGATGCTTACATTGGGTGTTGGTCTAGAAACATGATAATATCCAATGGGGAAGTTATAAAGAACCTTATCCTTTACCCCCCTGCAGAACCAAGTTCATCAAATAAACCCGGATTTACCTTGATTCAAAAGTCTCTACCTACCAAAGTGCCTGAATCTGAGAATGAAGAAATTAGACCCAACCTTACCATTAGCAAGGCTCTCTGTTTTAAAGATGAAACAAAGGATGATGCCATTAGCACCTTTCTCGGCAATCCCAACTCCATTTCTGATTCAACCCGTCAGCTGTTAGAAATTGTCATGAGCTACAATGTTCAAGAAGATATTGAGCCAGAAACAAAAGTAGAAAACATTCCTAAAATTGTACCTCGTAATAGTGATATTGTAGAAATTGAACCAAGGAAAACATTGAATATTAATCTTGACATTTCACACTCCCAATCCGACCAGTTGTTGAAAGTCCTTCAGGAGCATAAAGAAGCTTTTGCTTGGGAGTATACTGATATAAAAGGCATCCTTGCTGATTTATGTACTCATCATATATACATTAAAGAGGAATGTCGACCTATTAGGCAGCCACAAAGAAGAATGAATCATGCCATAGAAAACATTGTCGAAGATGAATTGCAGAAGCTATTAGATGTGGGTTTTATTTATCCGATATTGGATAGTCAATGTGTCTCCCCACTCGTCATTGTTCGTAAGAAGAATGGAAAGTTACTAGTAGATCTATGTTGATTATAGGGAACTAAACAAAGAAACTCATAAAGACCATTTTATCCTACCATTTATTGACCAAGTCCTTGATACATTAGTCGGGAAGGAGTTTTTCTCTTTTCTGGATGGATACAGTGGACACAATCAGATACAAATAGCTCATGAGAATCAGATACAAATAGGTCCTGAGGATCAGTACAAAACTACCTTCACATTCCCTTGGGGAACCTTTGACTATTGAGTCCTTCCATTTGGCCTCTATAATGCACCTGCTACCTTTCAAATAGAAATATTAGGAATTTTTTCTGATCTGGTTAATGATAGTGTTGAGATTTACATTGACGATTTTACCCCATATGGGGATTCCTTTACAGAAGCTTTGAAAAACTTAGAGAAAGTACTTGAAAGATGTAAGAAAACACATTTTTATCTTAGTACAATCAAATGTCATATGATGATGAAAGAAGGAATACTACTGGGACACTTACTTTCAGCGACAGGAATTCGAGTTGATCCGACGAAGGTAGAGGTAATATTCAAATTCCATGCGCCTAAGACACTGACATGGGTACGCAGCTTTATTGGTTATGCTGGCTATTATAGGTGTTTCATAGAATTTTTTTCTAAAATAGCATTCCCATTTTTTCAATTATTACCTAAGGATGCAGAATTTGTGTGGACAGATGAATGTGAAGCAGATTTGGTAGAAATCAAAGAACTAGTATGCAAGGCTCCGATATTACGCAGTCCTGGCTGGAGGCTCCCGTTTCACATCTCTATTGATGCTTCTCAAATAGCAGTAGGGGCAGTTTTCGGGCAACAAGAGGACAAGAAACCATATGCAATTTTTTATGTCAGTAAGAATTTGACCCCTATTGAATTAAACTATACGGTAACTAAAAAGGAGTTCTTGGCTGTCATTTATGCTATCAATACATGTTGACATTATATCACAGGGTTTCCTACTTTCGTGCACACCAATCATACAACTATCAGGTATCTGATGAACAAACCAATAACCCCTGGTCGCGTTACAAGATGGTTACTGTTAATTCAAGAATTTGATATTACCATTGTAGATAAACCAGGAAAAGACAATGTAGTTGCAAATTTCCTATCTAGGATGGATACTAGTGGTGAAGGTACACCTGTAGAGGATAGTTTTCCAGATGAACATCTTTTTGAAATTTCTACTCACATTCTGTGGTATGTAGATATTGCTAACTTTCTTGATACAGGAAAGGTGCCTCAACACTTACCTTACAGAGAACAACAAAGGATTATCCATCATAGTGCTCGTTATTCATGGATAGAGGGATATCTTTTTTACACAGGATCTTATCAGCAAATCCAACGCTGTATAAGTGGAGATGACATCTATGATGTCTTGAAATATTCTCATGATGGCCCCTATGGGGGACATTTGTAGATAAGTGGATAGGTCATAAGGTGTTACAAATGCGATACTATTGGCCTTCTATTTTTTGTGAATGAAGGAAATATGTTATATGGTGTGATAGTTGCTAGTGGATGGGTTAGCCTGGTCAGGCAGATGAAATGTTGTTACAACCCCAACTAGCTCTTTATTCCTTTGAAAAATGGGCTATCGATTTCATTGGGCCATTTAATCCGCCTTCATAACAGAAAATTCACATTCTGGTTTTCACGGATTACGTGACAAAGTTGGTAGAGGCCAAGGTTGTTGTAAAAGCAATAGAACAGGTTGTCTCGGACTTTTTATTTGAATAAATTCTTGCATGGTACGAAGCTCCTAGAGAGATAGTTTCAAATGGAGGGGCACAATTTACATCACATTTGATAGCAAGACTTATGAAAAAGTATGGAATCAAGAATAGGATAACATCTCCATATCACTCTCAGGCAAATGGTCAAGTTGAAAGCACAAAAAAGGTACTAGAGAATATTTTTACAAAGACTGTAGCGAACCATCGCTAGAATTGGGCCGAAAATATTTCTAAGGCACTATGGGCGTATAGAACAACATGGCGGAGCACAACAGGGTTTTCGCCATATGAGCTTATCTATGGGAAATCCCCTTTGTTTCCAATGGAATTCGAAATTAAGATGCTCAGGACAACCCTTGAAGTAGGTTTAGATCTTTCAGAAGCCCAGAAACATTGACTGCAACAGTTGAATGGGTTGTGTTATCACTCAGGTTGTTCCCAAAAACTTGTGGGAAAAGGGAATACGGCCGAGGTAACCACTAACCAATATTTTAGATGCAACTTCTAGCCAAACTGAATCTAGAGAAGGCTCTCTCTTTATAATTTAGCTTTGGTTTTTGAAGTATTTTATGCTAGTTAGGATGTGCAGGGTTTTGTTTTAAGTTTGTTGGATGGTGATTTTAAACAGAGCTAAGATGCAAGTCTGAAACAGTTTATTCCATTGGGCAAATGGAGTCTATGAGGATGGACTGCTAAGTGTGTTTCTTTGATAAAGGGCAATACTACAGAGCAAGATAATTGATTTTGGAACAATTTTAAAATCTAGAAATTGATGGAATGTAAGCCAGTGGATGAAGGGTAGTTAAGAATCCTTCATCATGATGGCAGAGGGAAAGTGAATGAATATTATCAAGGAGCAGTAAAAAATTCCTTGGCAACTTTGAAAGTGAAAGAATGAGTGGAAACATAAGCATCTAAGAATTCCTGTTTATGCTAATTCTGAAGAAAACATTAATAACAACATAGATTGAACACATAGTGTATTTAAACAAATTCTGGGCTATTCTTTTTCTCTGTTACTAAGATTATGAAACATATATGAAATTTGCAAACACAGAATACACAAAACACAGTTTAGAACAACTTATTGATCCATAGAAAGACACAGGAATTCTGTAGCAGAGCCCAGAACATCAAATCCACATTCAGACGGTCCAGCAACATTGCATTTTTATAGCCTTTGTATTAAAAAATCTCAGAGCTACAGCGTGGTCCAAAGAGGAAAATCACCAACCCTGAATACATTTCTTGGGGAGGTATTTATACAAAAGAGAGTTACAAAATATCTTGTGGATAAGACATGAAGCAATAACTTCCTTCACCTACTCTGAGAAGGGAATAAATGTAGAAATAAATGGAGGAGTAATTGTTGTTGTGCTGGCCACTTTAACTGATAAGATATTTTTGACTTTTTAATTCAGGAAGTCAGCTGGTAGCTGTATCTTTACTTTGCATTCCTGTGTTGCTTGATTCTGCTTTAATGCATCCTAGTCCTCGCTTGACCTTCTTCCTCTATTGTTCTCATCTTTATTATATATGCCATGTGTTTTGTTATTTGACCAAATGTAGATAAAAAGAAAAATCCAAATTACCTTGGTAAAATTTCCAGCATGCTCTGCCACCATTGGTCTGTTGGCAACTGATGTCTTTGTATTTTTACTAGTGTTTCATCAACCTCAGTATACCTATAGAAGTTGAGCTTGACTTCAAAAATATGATTTATTTCATGTTCAATATAGAACAAATTTTCCAATTTATCATATAAAATCTGTCCGGAGGGAGGTCCTGTGTCTTTTGCAGTGCTTGATGATGTTGTGATCTGATTTGTAACATATGTGTTTACCCTGTGAGCATATTGTTGATGTGATAACAGTCTTTGATTGCTGGTTAGTAAACTAGGTAGACCCTTCTGCTGCAAGTCTGTAAATTTCTCTATGAAGGCATTTATCTCCATCTGCATTTCTTGGCACTTCCTTTCCAAATTATGTATAAAATTCCTCATTGTTAGCACCTTTTTTACTGTCAAAATGGTGCATGTTCTATCCACAATCTCCAAAGCTGCTAGCTATTCTTTAGTATGAGTATTCAAAAAATGGATTAGTCTATTGGCCTGCTCAGGCATGTTTCCCAATGATGCCCTGGCCCTTTGAATTTCCACTTGGGCCCTTTCTATAAATTCTATTTGTTCATGGATTGTTTGAATTGATTGCCATTGGTCAGTGATAGACTGGCCAATTTTGGTCCATAAAATTTTTTTGATGTCTGCTAGAGGTTTATGCAAGGTGAGATATTTTTCCAATGATTTCACCTTGTTCTCCAGGGCCTTTACTTCTCTAGTTTTCTCTGCCACTATTATCTTTGATTTGTCATAGCTTACCTCTAGTTTGGCCAGTTTTTCTTTTGCCTCTTTAAGCTCTGACATTTAGGCCTCCAGATCTTTTACTGCTTTCATTAATTCATCCATGCCCATGCTGGTATCTGGCCCTATTGTTGCTGCTAAAGCTGAGGTACCTGTTGTTGATGCTGGGATAGTAGGAGGGACTGCTGTTGTAACTGTGGGGGGAGCAGTGGTACCTGTTGGAGCTGTTTCAGGTGGCTGGGAGGTCGACTCTCCCTGCTTCTCTTTAATTGCTTTCTCCAATGCCTACTCTATTTCTGCCAATCTCTCATTCATCCTTATTAGTAAACTTACCATGTCCTCTTCTTCTTTCTGCTGTGCAACGTCTGAAGTTTGTGGATGCACTGTAATTGGCAGCTTTAATTGCCTTTTGAGGGCTGCAATGTCCTCCTCCTTCTTCTTTATTAGTGCTTTGATGCCCTTTGCATCCTTAGGATTATGCCCAAGCTCAATGATAATTTCTTCTAAGGACTTAATCCTGTTGTCCTTAGCTAAGGAGGAAGCCTTTTCCAATTCTAGTTGGGCAGAGGTATTGTGTAATGAATTTTGCAGTTTGTGAGCGAGCAATGCCTTATCTGCCAAGGTGGAGTACACCATCTCCCCAGTTTGCTTATGTAATTCAATCTGGTCAATTGGGTGGATATCTTTAGAGAAAACTTCCAGATTAGTTCTTATATAATCAGCAGCAGACTGGGGTTGTTGTGTCTTGGGCTTGAAATGACTGAGGATCATCTTCTTTTCCTGAAAATCATAAGCAGCCATTAGCCTTTGTTGATTGGTAGGTGTTGTCCTCATCAGATGATTATAAAGCTGCATCCTTACTGGATCATTTTTAGCTTTTATTTCAGTGAAAGTTTTCTTGATATCTGAGCTTTGCTTGCTTTGAGGCCTGGTGGATGAAACTTCCACGTTATGTTGCCTCTCTAGCTCTTGTTGGAATGAGCTAGCTGATGTGCCAGGTAATGGAGAATTTTGCTGCTTCGTCCTTTCCTCATCTCTCATGCCGCTTGTGGTATCTTCCAAAAATTCCTCCTCAGAATAGGGATTCAACCTCTGCCTCTTATCTCCCGGCTGTTCTGATGGTCCACTGGCAGGGGCATCCTCTTCTCTATCTCTCTTTCTGCTCTTTTCCTCATTTTGAGGAGTCTATAGCACAGGGGCTTCTGATGCCTTGGTTTGAGCTGGGGGAGCTTGCCCTTCACCCTATTCTTTTGATGTGGTGGGCTGATCTGCCATGGTTTGTTGTTCTGTATCCATCACTTCCTTTCCCTTTGCTACTGCTGAACTGGCCTTTTGTGATGCTTGCTGTGAGCTCTCAGCAAAAGATGTATCACCTCCAATGTGCTAGGGCAGCTTGAAGGGTACCTGTCCAAAAGAGTCCAGGTCAAGTGTTTTTTCAAGCTCTTTCATTTCCTTTTCCAATTTCTCTTCTTCAGTTATCTCTTCAAATAATGTGCCCTCTAGCCACTCTTGTTGATTAGCATATTGCTGGATTTCATGGATTTGAAAATGAACATATGCTAGCATCTTATTTTTCACTTTTCTATAACTTATGAAATGATTGGGGTCATATAGTGCCCAATATAAACTCTATTTTAGCTTGAGTCTGTGCCCTAAAATCTCATCAGGCTTCCCTTTTATTGAAGGTGAAAGGGCCCAGTTGATTTCTTATTTTAAGTTGTGCCTTTTTCTTGCCCTCACAGAAATGAATTACATCTGCTTGGATGAATTGTCTGAAGTATTCCAAGGCAAACAATCACATTGGCACATATTTTGGAAATTTATAGGGGCACAACTCACAGCCATATATCCGGATCACGGTGTGATTCTGGTAAAAGTACCAGTCACCTATGCTATAGCTCTTGGACAGCTGTAGAATTCTTTGCATTCACCAGAAAGTCTATCTGGAGGACTTGTTATCAGTAGAGAGGTGGCTGGATATATGAATAGATCAATGAATTCACAATAAGTATAAGGAGAAAAGTAAACATGGTGGAAGACTGGGGTCCAGAAGATTACATACCTTGTCTCTCCTTTGACATCTAATTTTTTGAGGGGAACTTGAAAACTATCTGACTAATAGTAGAGAAACAAATTATATATGTATGATGTGTATTTAAACACTCTTTCTCTGTCCATGCTCATGAATTGCTCATGGATCTTATCAGCTAAGAAGGTGGCATAATCATACCTGATAGCAGGGGGTTGTCCTGGAGAAAAGATGGATAAGAGGACCAATATGGTTTCATCTACATACTCACTGGTTTTGAATCCCAGGATGTAGGCTATCATGTCAATAATAAACTTTCATGCTTCATTAAACCAAGTGTCCAGGTATGGAGGAGGTTCCTGAGGTTGACAATTGGGTTTCATAAATATTTTGCCTATTCTGGTTATTTCTGTACTTGGCAATTTGGCACCTTGGTCAAGCAGAAATCCCAAGGAAAGAGGAGTCAATGGCCTAGTTGGCTTGAAATGCAGCATCTCATTAATTGATTCAGGGGTGATATAAAATAGAATTGTTCCAGAAGGAGACATCACTGCCCTTTGAGTGGGCTCATAATTGGCATGACATTGGTGAATGAGGTCAGGAAAAACATTTACACAAGGAAGGTAGTACATGGGCATATTGGACTCCCAAATTCCAAAGATGTCAGCTTTGTTTCTGTAGTTGTTCCTGATCTCACAGAAGGCCTGGAGATGAGATTTGTTACCCATTATGTCATTAATCTGGAAATCATTGTCAACTAGGGGTGAGCATTCAAGTTCTTTATGTGGAGCATTAAGAGGGGCCACATTGAGGGCTACTGGAGCAGGGGCTTCCATCCTTATAACTTCTCTAGTGTTTTTAATTGAAATGTGGGTCTTTATAGCAGCAGTGGGAAAAATAGCAGCCCTGGGGCTTTTTTCAGAGGATTTGTAAACTCGAGTGCTTTGTTTTGACTTTGCTAGGTAGAATTTGCAGCAGAGAATGAAGCTTGGAGGGTTTTTTCAGCAAGGAATGGGTAGCAATAGTTTCAGGGATTTTCCTTTGGCAATTACAGACCAGAAAGACCTAGAGCTCGGCTTAAATGGGAGAGATTTGTAGAGGGAGAGGGAGTTGGTAGATTTTCTAGTAAAATGTGGGCAAAATAATAGTTTCAGTGGGCAATTTTGCAGAGGGAAGTCAAAACAGGGAGCTTGGGAGCAAGACTCAGGTGAATACCTATTTTTCTCAGCTTACTGGGCGAATTGTATAGACAGGTATGCAATGTGTAGGTTTTTTGATGAAAAAGTGGGCCTAGTGTATTTATGTGCAAGCAGCAGGGTGAATTTTAACAAGTTTCTAGGTTGCTCGGACAATTCTACAGCGAAAATTCGAAATTCAGTGGGTTTTTTAGCAGGATTATGGTAAATACCTGTTCTCACAATGCATTGGAGTTACTTGCCGGTTGGGAGACGACTTGCAGAGTGGGGCGTGGAGCTGTGGTGGTCGAGGAGACAGACTGAAGGTTTGGTGGCATTTTCGTCGTCGTATGAATGCATAGGTTCAGTAAAATCTTGCAATAACAATAGGTAAAAACAATCACTTTCACGGGCTTTTTTAATAAAATTCGTCTTTATGGGCTTTTTGGCGCTTTTTGTGATGACATCATCATGACGTAGATTTTTTGTCGTGTAGCGGGGTACGGAAGGTGACATGGCAGATGACCTGGCGCTGAGGTGGCAATAGTGACGTGGAGCTGACGTGGATATCACGTCACCGGATGACGTCAGCGGCGAGGAGTGAGGGCAGTAAGTGGTATTATCGCACCGCTTTTCAGGTAGCGGCGGTATTGAGCGGGGGGTCGCGATACATCCGGGTGGGCAATGTGTGTCCCCTGTACGGCGGCGAAACCGCCATTTTCCCGAAACATAAAGTTCGGGCGCTGGGGTCATCGCGATACAGTTCCGCACCATTGGATCTAACAGGCTCGATCTAATCGTCGACGGCGAATGGAAAACAGCGGGGGCGCGGTACGTGGACCCACCTTAATATATTGGCGCTTTATAATGTTTTTGCGGGGTTTTCAATGTATTTTAGCTCTAGACTGTGGCATATTGGTTATTCATATAACCAAAGGTTAAATGAAACCCAACGTTTTCATGCGCACTAAGGGTTATTATAAGGTTCCAGGTGAACCTATAATTCCCAAAAACTCTTTATTATATGGCTATATTGCCAAGGGTCAGGATATTAGTTTTTTAGGGATTTTTTATGTATTTTATACAATAGGGGGAGGGAAAATGTTATATAGGAGCTATATAATAGAGTTAGGAGGTTAATATGAATATGTGGAATGGATATGTATCGACAAAGGCTAAGTTTATAGAGTGAAAACTTAGGCATGGAGGAAAGAAAGGATACCAAGGTATGAAGTTTAGGAAACTTGGCAAAATGGAATAAAAACATTTTACACAAGAAATGTGGGTTGTTTTGCCTAGGTGAAAACACAGTTTCACTTAGTTTTTCTATGAAATGAAGTGGACTAAGGGCAGTGAGCAGATCTCATTGCCCTTGGGGGGATGTTAGTAAGTGTTTTTGGAAAAATGAGGAAGGAAATTAGTCATGCTCCATTTGTTTTGTAACCACCTTGCCATAGCACCTTATGATTTTTATGAGATGAAACTTGTTCCAAAGGAGCAAATGGCTCATAAACCTGCTTCTACAACATCAACACTGCCTACCCAGCCTAGTACACCTAACATTTTTTCTTCCTTTTCATTGGGTGCATTTGAACTAGCAAACCCTGATTCTTCTCTTTTCTTTTAGCTTCCCTCCTATCTAAGTCTACCCTTATCTCTTCCAGGGGCCCAGTTTAAGCAGTTGGGCTCCTTTGCTTCTCTACCTAACATCTTGCCTGCCAAGCTTGAACTGTTTGCACAAACCTTTATTCTCTATTCTAAGACAAGCAAATTCAAACATGAACTTGGCCAAGGTTAAACTGTTTGGCCAATCACAAGCTATGATAAGAGTCAAGCAACTGTACATAGTGAAATTCTTCAAAATATGGAACCTTTGTAACATGAAAAGGATGAACATATTTGGCACTTCTCCAGTCAATCATGAAAAATGAAACCTATTGGTATAGGAACCTAACAGGTTGGATGAAATTCGTTTGGTAGCTGTCCAAAATACTGCTGCAATCCAGCAGCAACGAACTAAATGGCACGACAAATTCATTATGAAAAAGGGTGTTTCAAAGAGGAGATTGGGAATTACTCTATGATTCTCGGTTCAAGGATTTTAAGGGAAAACTCTGCTCCAGGTGGATGGGACCATATGAAGTGACATGGTGTTCGATAATGGGACTGTTAGACTTATAACAAATGATGAGGCACATACTCCTTTGATGTGAATAGACATCACCTCAGATTATATCACTATCCAGCTTCAAGAGACTCCTTTATTAAATATCTCTCTGATAACTTTGGTTTTGAAGTCATTAGTGCATGGAATTCCACCTCTGCACCACTGATATATATATATTCTAAAATGATGTTACTAATCTATCAATATTTTTATTGCAGGTACCTCACTAGCGTTGTTACTCCTCTGGTGTTGTTACTCCTCCGGTTGTTGGGTTGTGTTATATTCTTTCCATCACTAGCCCCAACAGTTTAACCAGGGGGTTAGAGGGAGGGCGGAGCGCCCCCTTTGTTGCACCAATGAGTAGTAGGGGGGTCACAGGGGGGGTTTGAGGGGAGGTGCAAGTAAAAAAAAATTGGACCCTATATTAGGTGGAAGGACCTACCTATGGTTTTGTGCATGGTTTTCGCACATGGTTTTTGGCGCGATGGTTTTCGGTCCATGGTATTTTGTAGATCCAGTCAAGGGAACTACGGTTATGTTCAAATCCAGGGTTAATGTATTGGGGTTTATGGATGCTTCGGAATGTATATATGTATTGTAACATTGAAAGGAATATAATGAAAAATCAATCTGGTAGTCCCAGTTTTGGGATCCAGGGGAAATATCTGTGTATATTTTTTTTATGTGTTATTCTCTCGCCATTGTTTATTTTATGTTTTTTAGAATTCGTATGCAGGTAATTTATGTACAGGGTTAAAACCTACACTGGTGATGTTACTCTGATGATGGCAATTTTGTCGAAGTACTTCACTGGTGTTGTTACTCCTTTGGCATTGTTACTTTGATCGTCGTGATTTTGACTAAGTACTTCACTGGTGTTGTTACTCCTCTGGTGATGTTACTCCTCCGGTGTTGTTACTCCTCCAGTGTTGTTACTCCGTCGCAATTTCGTCTAAGTACTTCACTAGTGTTGTTACTCCTCCGGTGTTGTTACTCTGATCATGGTGATTTTGACTAAGTACTTCATTGGTGTTGTTACTCCATCACAATTCCATCTAAGTACCCCGGTGTTGTTACTCCTCTGGTGTTTTTACTCCTCTGGTGTTGTTACTCCGTCATGATTTTCATCTAAGTACCCCGGTTTTGTTACTCCTCTAGTGGTGTTACTCCTTCAGTGTTGTTACTCTGTAGTGATTTTCATCTAAGTACCCCAGTGTTGTTACTCCTCCGATGTTGTTACTCCTCTGTTGTTGTTACTCCTCCAGCGCTATTACTCCATAGGTGTTGTTACTCTCCCGATGATGTTACTCCTCGGGTGTTGTTACTCCCTCCGATGTTGTTACTCCTCCGCTCTTGTTACTCCGTCAAGGTAAGTCACTAGGTACATCCCCGATCGACTTTGTGGATTTGATCAATAACCTATGTGACATGACTTGATATGGTCATAGACATTCATTCCTTAGTTGGGATGAGGTACTATAATAAATGGAAAAGATGCCATAATGACTTGTAATTATTATTATTATTATTAAACCTTGTGCTAAGTGCACAACTCCACGATTTTCCACCATACTTCGCACGATACCTATATGTATCAGGACTTAAAGTTAGTACTATTGTACTAATGAATGGTCCTTTCTAACGTTGCGAAGTAGTTACCATTATTATCATCCATTATTACCATTATCCGCCATGATTTTTCCATATTTCACCATTATGCTCCTGGTTTTCACTCTCACTGTACCCCATCGCTATCACAGCTCTCACTGCAAATCTACCTGTCAACACTCCTCAATGGTCTGTTGTTACTCCGAAGTGCTATTATGGATTCATTGCAGAATGGGTGGGAAAGTTGTGAGACATAAACCAGAGAGCACAGAGCAGGTTCGACGCAATGTAGATGTTTGGAAAGTCTTCTTAGATGCAGGTTGGCATGTATATTTTGAGAGGCTACAAGGATTTGACGAAGCCATCATAGTTGAATTTGCATTAAACCTGGAGGAAATCATTCTAGAGTCCATGCGCTGGATATTTCTATCATGGAGGAAGTTATTCGATTGCCAGTGGGTTACGGCAAGGAGGTCAGAAATGGTTCTCATGGAAGTCTCCTCTGCCAGAGTTTCCATAATTATTTTTGTCGACTGGGGAGATAGCAGTCCAGAAAGGAAGAGGGATGATCATAAATCTATACCATATCCATGGGGTGAGGTGGTGTATTTTTTATGAGGTATGTTACCTGCGAAATTCATTTCTCTACATTGTTTAAGTATAATCTCAAACTCCTTGCATGCCTTTGGTTTCGGCATGCCCAGGTTGATGCTTTGGATATGCCATACTTCCTATGGAGTAGCCTTCACTTAATTCCACAATCTGCCCACCGGTCTCGACAACCATTAGCGGTTCTCACAAATCATGGGTTGGTTAGATTATTGGTGGTGCATGCTTTGTCTCAAACCTCTGTAGCTTGGCCACAATTCACCGAGCTAGCAGAGGAAGAACTTGTGGGTATGTTGCCTGCAAGGGAGGAGGAAGAAGACTTAGCAGCAGAAGAAGATGCCATAGACGACGTTCTTCTAGCACCGCTTGTTAGCCCAATAGAGATGCATGCAATGGAGATAGAAGAGATTACAGTCGACGCTGCTCCACAAGAACCAGCGTCAACTTCCAATCTAAGAGGAGAATCACCACCCTTGGATGCAGTTACAGGTAGTGTTGACACACAAGAACAGCATCACTTGTCCAAACAATTGAAGAACTTTTGGTTGAGAATGTAGGTGGTGTTGTTACACAAGAACCAGCACCACATGCCCAAGCAATTGAAGAAATTATGGTTAGAAATTTAGGTGGTGTTGACACACAAGAACCAACACCACCTGTTCAAACAATTGAAGAACCTTTGGTTGAAAATGTAGGTGTTTTTTTCACACAAGAACCAGCACCACTTGTTCAAATGAATGTGGAACCTTTGGGGGAAATCAAAGCCGTATTCGACACCACTCTGCAAGAGACAATGTGGGTTGTTGGGAAGGAGGATAATTTGGAAGAATCATAGGAAGCAAGAGAAAAAGGGAGCATAGAACAACCGGTAAACATAGAAGAAGAGGAAGGAGGGCCTGCTTCAGCAGGCATTAAGAGAACGAAAATTCATGAAATTATTACTCGCTCTCCTTTTCTTGAATATTTTCCAAAAGGGGCAAGGAAAACCCATTCTTCTAGACACATGGAGAAAGAAGAAACTTCTCCCCTGATCCTAAAATTTGTTGGGAAAGCTAAGGGAACCATTATCGACACTGTTATTCTAAAACTAGTGTCGATTGGTGAAAGAATTGAGAAAATTGAAGCGTTGGAGGTCAGCACTACCACACAAGAACCAGTGCCTACCAAAGGAAAAAATGAAGAAGCTACAGTCGATACTACTTCTACAGAGACAATTCCTAAGCAGATGGAAGAGGATGTCGATGATCAGACTAACCCACAAGGGTTAGAAACCATTCCTGAGCAGATGGAAGAGGAGGTTTCTGATTAGACTAACCCAGAAGGGTTAGAAACCATTCCTGAGCAAATGGAGGAGGATGTTGCTAATCAGACTAACCCACAAGGGTTAGAAACCATTCTCGAGAATATGGAGGAGGGTGTTGTTGATAATATTAACCTGGAAGGGTTAGAAACCATTCCCAAACAAATGAAAGAGGATGTTGTTGACAAAAATAACTCGCAAGGGCTAGGAAATGTTCCTATACAGGTGGAAGAGGATGGTCAAGCAGCAGAGAACCTACAAGAGGAGGGTGTCAAAGACACTACCCCACAAGACCCTGTAGTGAATCTAGAGTTACAGAGGGAAGACATAGAGGTCCTAAGACCTGAAGAAGGAGATGGCTGGATTGTTCCTCGAGTTGCAAAAAAAATGGAAGAAATTAGAGTAAAACAAGAACCAGTTAATGATTTTGTCAACCCGCCAAACCCTGCACCAGCTATGAGACTTGTGGAAGAAGTTGTTGTGAAACAAGAGTTTATTGAGAAATATGTGAAAAGGAGACCCCTTATTAAGGAAAGATACCAGGCACAATTCAGATAAAATATGCAGTTGAAAATAGAAATCATGAAATTGAGTAAACAGATGCAGCACTTACGAAGAAGAGTGAGAAAGCACAAGAAAAATTTTGTGAAGCCCCGAGCTGAAACTATTTCGGTGGAAACATAGACCAAAGATAGGCCAATGAATTCAGTGGCTACATAGACATAGTCGTGTTTCCATATGATC
Organism: Pinus taeda; assembly: GCA_000404065.3. Taxonomy (NCBI): domain Eukaryota; kingdom Viridiplantae; phylum Streptophyta; class Pinopsida; order Pinales; family Pinaceae; genus Pinus; species Pinus taeda. The sequence goes on from APFE031317901.1 coordinate 40,069, forward strand.
GAGGCATGGGAGTTTGTCATGTTTGCAGAAATTTAGAAGTGGCAAGTTACAACAACTCGATTTCAAAGAGGGACCATTCCTTTAGAAGCACACCGAGAAGGAATAAGGAAAACTAGTGAGAAAGATACAAAAACAATCTTTAGATACATAGAACAGATAGAGAAGGAAAAGCATAAGCAGGAGAAATAGCAAAAGCGAATTGAGGGACTGGAAGAATAGATGAAGCTATTAAAGGTCAATAAGGAAGAGATGTTTACTTTGGCACAACAGGAAATGGCTTGCCACCCCCTGCTCATAGCTATGCCATGTTCCTCCATGAACAATATCTATTATTTTGTCTAGAAAGTGTCCACCAAGAGCTCGGTCATGAGATGGAAGATTTAATGCAGTTTTTGTGCATCATGAGATGCCACAATGTTTTGGATCAACATTTGATGTGCGATTTGTACATGCATAACTACTTTTTGGGCAATTCTCAATCATTTAACCTAGTGCCATATGTAGGAGACATTCAACTAAGAACCTTTACCTCCTATACAGTCAACCAGGTTAAATGGAAAAAGGCCTTTGATACATTTAAAGAAAATCAGGTAAATAGGCCACTTGTCATTCGGATGGAGAATTTCCAATCTGTGAATGTTTATAACAGACATGAAACCCTCTTGGGGATCGAGGGACAGAAAGAATAGATGATGGAAACTTAGCAATGGTGTGTTGATATATGCACAAAACTAATTTTCACTTGTCAGGAGGAGGCCTGGGACAACTGCCAGAAACGATGGATGCTCTCATCATCAACTGTCAGGATACATGAGCCTTTTGGGGCCCCCAATTTTGCTCGGGCTCTAAACAAGGTAACTTGGTATATTGCGTGCATGCGACTTCGTGGGGTTCGATGGATGGGTTTGAGGTTTCGATTTCCCATCATTTGGCTGCCAGTTGATCAGTACACTCCATCTTACGAAGTAGGTGAGGATTGGTGGAAAGAAGTCATCCAGAAAAATGGTATAAGCCTCCGGGAACAAAGATGTCTACAAAATATGATCTTGCACAACTTCACCCTGATCATCACCCCTCTAACCCATACTTCCGCAGGAAACTAACTACATGAGGACACGCAGTAAGGCCAGTTGGGGGGAGATGTTGGTGGCTAGATTTACATACTTTTACTCACCCTCTTTCCTTCTTCTTTTTATCTGTTTCACGCCAATAGTGGTTAATCGATATCTTAAAATGCACATGTATACCTCTCGTCATGTCTTTATGATTTATTGGTCAATGAAGCATAGTCGTAGGCGAATATTACCTAAGTGGCTTGTTAATTCAGTTATTTCTGCAGATTTGAAGGGAGAATGACCAGGGTCATGATTCACTTGATGATACCATCAAAGTTGTCAGTGCTATCCTTGTATATTGGCTGCAATGGTTAATCAATCCTTCGATTGACACACTGCTATCTTTTACATTCTGTTTCATTCTGAAAACCACCATGTAATTAAGGGAAAACAATGTCGTAATTCTAGGAGTTGTGTTATTGACAAATTGTATAAAGTGGAGTTGCGGGTTGTGAAATCTATCATTGTTAAGATTCGTTAAGGTTATAGGAGAAATACTCCAACTTTGAGTCTGTAACAACATACTTGTAATATTTCTTTTATTAATGATGATTTGATCTTCTAAGCATATCGTGACTCGTTGATCTCGCCATAGCCCTGATCAGGGAGTTGGGCCCACTCTCCTGACCAGATGATACTGGATTAGATGTGTGTTAGGTTTATTTCCATGAGTGTATTATTGTTGTGAATGTTTATCAGTGTGTTGACGTGAGTCCCAATTGTTGTTACTCTTATTGCTTGTTACAATATTTCTTGTTGTTACACATTGATGAGTTTATAATTAATGTTCAATGTTGGGTAGGTAAACTGTGGTCTGCACATACAATGCATGATATCATTGAAACAACTACTAGAACCCTGGGTTGACAATTAAATGTGGATTGGGTGAATTGCATAATTCATACTTGGAAACCAACACTTTCCTCACAAGATAGAATAAGTGTGCTTTCATTTCATTGCAAATAGAAAAATTTTCCTTCCTTTATTACAAATATCCTAGGTATGCGTGTTGTCTTTCTTCATGCTAGTCATTTCCTACAATTTAATTCTACTTGTAGTATAGAATAGTTAGATCGTTCTTTGTACAACTAGATTTCATCTCAGTACTTCCACATACATAAAATTCAACAAAAGGAAGAGATATTTCCTATTGCACATATGTTTTCGGCCCCTCTTAAGTTTGTACGAACCTCGGGCTGATAATTAAAGTTGAGACCCTGATCTAAAAATGAAAGTGAAGGTTTCATTAAATAATTTGCAAGATAGTTTATATCTTTTTGGAAATGGATCGTGGTTGCAAAAGTACACAAACTTAAGTTAATCTGAATAATTTTAACAATTAAAAGAGGACAAAAAATGCACCATCAAACAGAAGAAAATTGATAACAAAGCTCACCCATCTTGGGCTGCGTCTCTAGGTCCATATTCTAGGGGTGACCACTTCATTATATGCTCAAATGCTCAATACATCAACATACAAGCTTCAATCTGCAAAAATAACACTTCCATTGTGTCCAGAATTCTAAAAAACCCCCATCTAGGCTCTTATTGAGCTAAAAAAGTGTGACGCCCTCCTTCCACATCTACCCAAGTAACTGGCCAACTGGGGTAAAAATGTGACGAGAGGATACTATGATTGGATTCAACCTCCTATGTGACCTTAAGGAAGAAAAATCGATGGAAACATCACACACATTCATCCAACATCAACTTCAGGACCCACAGAAACCAATTCAACACTTCAGACAGCTTTCCCTTGGGTCCTACTGAAGTTTTAACCATCTTAGGCCTCAGTATCTCTCATGATATAGGCATGACATCGTCCAGAAACCCAAAGTTTCTCTCATAGCATATGTGCCAGCATCCAGGGACCCAATTTTCTAGTTTTGTTCCAACGACCCCATGATTTAAGCCACTTTTTCAGGCCCAGAGCTCAGGTCACTACCCAGAAATGAGTGATAGCTTAAGATCTATAAAAGAATAGGAAAACAATGATGCAAAAGCAATAATTTGAACAAGACCTTAACCAGACCCCTACTAGCCATGACATGAATTTGGTCAAACATATCACCAACGTGTAACCTACAGGTGTAAACGACAGAATTAAGTGTAGGGATCTCCTACTTATCTGAGAATCGTTATCAACCATTTTCCCTCATGTCATTTACTACATTATCATCTATTAGGCCATAGATACATTATTCATTCATTTACGAGTAAAACCATGCTGAGAGCCATACATATATGTTATCATAAAACATACATATAACCAGCATAATAGGGACAAAAATATCATAAACATGTCAGCCATAAAATCCACATATACATCAATACAATTACACATGAAAATCAAGGGAATGAATTTCTCATTAATGAATTCAATAAACCAACAGGATATGGGACTACCACGTTCCACCCGACCATATAATGGTTGAGCCAAATATCTCTTCAGTCGTTCACCCTCGTTCCATATTCCAAGCATGAATGTGTGACTCATAGAACACACCAAATAAGCATGATTGTTCATTCTCTACCTACAACATGAGGAATTTGAGTGCCTCCTAGTCTCTTAAGCTTTACTGTAATCCATAGTCTGGTCCAGGGATCACTAGGCCCTACATCGAGACAAACTCTCCATTATTTACCATACATCCCATCCCGGGACTATTAGCCCAACGGAGAGAAATCCACCTATTTTCTTTACCGTATATCCCACAATTCACCGGCAAGGATTCCCAGGCCCACCGAGGCATATAATCTGGCTTAACCACAACCCATAGTCTAGTTCAAGGGTTACTAGGCCAATGGCTTTACTGTGATCCACAATCCAGTTGAGGGACCACTAGGCCATGTTTTTGTCAATTCGGAGATCCACCCCACTCATCTTTGAATCCATCTGGCCATCCCACATTAACCGAATATGAGAAACCCATCTCGTCAAAGCTATTAGGAAATGGAAAGGCTACGCTGAAGAACATTGTCACCCATGGAAAAATCCATGTCATGATAGAAAATAAGAACATGAAATACCATGCATGCTAAATATAGCAAGTAAAATATGCATGCAAGTCGATACCTACAATGAAATATGTTGTAGTTGCTTTATCCTACCTTTCCCTACTTGATATTTGCTTCCTCTTGCCTTCTTTTCCTTTCTTGCTCCAATTCCAAAGTTCTCCAAGAAACTCTAAGTGTCCAAGAGTGAGAGAAAGAGAGAGAGAGAATAATGAGAGATCTCCAAAGCTAAACTGACAAAAGGTTACTAATTGATTCTCAGAAGCCTTTTTATGAATGAGGCCTCTATTTTCTTCATTTTCCATTATTTTCCTTCATTTTCCTCCTCACTTGCAACCTATGACCTTTTTCCTTTCCAAAGCCTTAGTCATTTCCTTTGCCAATTTCCCTAGTCATAAACAACCAAATGAACACCCCCTAGGATGTCTTGCCCAACATTCAACTAGGAATAAGTTTCCCATCAACCGTGGTTATTGTTTTTAACTTTTATTGTATGGAATTTTCACCAGGGCTATTACAGAACCCTCCCCCTTAGGGGACACCATCCTCAATGTTAAAGCACACATATACCTCAACAACCCACTAAAAGAAGACATATTGCTCATGGAGCTTTATAACATAGCTCGATGCAATATTTACAATGAAGGACCTGCTCAAAAGAAAAACATCATGAAATATACCGCATACTGGAGCTTTATGACATAGCTCATTACGGTATTTACAATGATCATCCTGCTAAGTTCCAACCCACATGACATCATAAAATCATGATAACATAACCACATGATAGCATAGTAACATGACAACATAATCATAATGACACGACACCCATACCGCTTAGTGGAGCTTTATAACATAGCTCATGGCGGTATTTACATCCATATAGATATGTACATATAGCAACATCACCAAAATATATACCAAAAACATGTACCAAAACATCATATCAAGACATACCATATCAAAGCATATACCAAAGCACCATATCAAATTTGCTTTGCTTCAACCAGAAAATAATGAAGGATACATAGCCCGCATCTAATCCTCCATCTCCCATGTAACTTCATTAGGCCCAAAGTGCTTCCATTGCACTTTAACTTGCTCGATTTCTCGGTTCTGGAGCATGAGAACCTTTTTTTACAATACAAACTAAGGCTTCGGTTGGAATTCTCCATTTGGTTCCACCTGCAATATAGACCAGTCAATCACATGATTAGCATCCTTAACATACTTCTTAAATAAAGATACATGGAAAACATCATGGACTTTCACTGTCGGAGGTAGTGCAAGTCGATATGTTACTGGCCCAATCCTCTCAATGATATTGAAGGGTCCAAAAAACTGTGGTGCCATCTTGGCACAAGATCCAATCTGCAAGGAGATCTTCTTCTGTTTGATGCGCAAGTACACCTGTTCCACACCCTGGAACTCCTTGAACAACCTTTTCCTATTTTCATAACACTTATGCCTATCCTATGTTGCCTTTAGATTCTTCTTGATCACCTTCATTTCCTATTCCACGTCTGCCAACATATCTGGTCCAATCAATACCCTGCTAACCGGATCACTCCAACTGATAGGAATGTTACAATTCTGCCCATAAATGCCTCAAAAGGACTCATCCTCAATGACTCCTGATAACTGTTGTTTTATGTGAAATCTACTAAATTAAGATACTCTTCCCACTTTCATTGTTGATGCATCACATACATCCTCAACATGTCCTCCAATATCTTGTTGACCCTCTTTATCTGTCCATCTATCTGCGAATGATAGGTTGTACTGAAGGTCAACTCTGTGCCCAAACCTGCAAATAACTCCTTCCCGAACTTCAAAGTGAACTTCACATCCCCATCTGACACAATATTCTTTGGAACACCATGCAATCAGACCACATCTCTGATGAATACCTGTGCTACATCGTTGGCTGAGAAAGTAGACTTCATTGGAATGAAATGTGCAACCTTTGTCAACCTGTTTATGATAACCATGATGGAATCATGTTGTCTCACTGTCTTCGGCAACCCTGTGATGAAATCCATGGAAATAACCTCCCATTTCCATTCTAGAATCGCAATTGGCTATAGTTGTTATCACAAAAAATTGATCATATAGCCATAATTTACTAGATGGGTCGAAGTACACCATGTAGGGCCAATTTTACCTTAGTAAAATTGTTTTCGTTGTGAAAAATTACTTAATAAACAATATTTGTTAAATCATTTATAATTAAACCCATGAAGAATAATTAAATAAATCACTATTTATTTAATTATCTTCTAGGAATAATTAATTAAACCATTGTTTAATTAACATTTCTTGTCACATTTGACCCAATTATGATAAATAAATAGATAAATCATTAATTATCTTATTTTTCTCTAGGAATAATTAATTAATCACTAATTAGTTTATTCCTTGTCAAGTTTGACCAAATCCCTTAGGAATAATTAAATAAATCATTATTTGTTTATTATTCCTTAACCATATTTCTTGAGCTCATAAATAAATCATTTATTTATTTATTTTTTCTAAATAAAAGTTTAAATATTTTTTCCCTCCAAACCAAATATAATAAAATATTCCAAATGTTTAATTCTAGAATGGGGTTAATAATATTTTATTATTGTTCATTATTCGAGAATAACCTAATTTTTTGTTATAAATAGAAGGGTTTTCCATTCATTCTTCACTTTCGATTATTTTCATTGTTGCACTCACTCTTGCAACTCCAATTATTATCATTGTTGCACCATCTTCTTTTTCATTTGAGTTTTCATTGAGCTCAAACATTTTGTTTGTTGGGTTTTACACATTATAGAGGAGATAGACTCTAATAAAGTTGAAGACATTTACAATATCCAAGAACCCATCCCATAGAGGGGGACTGGTAACATTCTTTGTTCCCTTCACAGGTGTTGTTTAATAAAATATATTCTTTATATATATGGTTTCCATTGGATTATTGGAGTTATTTGTGCTTATTTTACTATTCCATTTTGATGTTTAACTATGTTTGTGGCATACATCAGGGCTTTGATAGGTTTTGTTTCTATCATTTGCTGCAGATCTACATTGTTTAACAACCATTTTTATTGTTAGGGTTCTTTTCATCCACAGCCTAAAGTAGTTTCTTTTCGTACACATTCAAGAATAATTCTACATAACAAATGGTGACTCCACTCTGTTTTTAATTTTAATTCAGAAACCTGGGTGACCTTCAGTTTTCAGCTTAGGGTTTTTCTTTTTTCAGTCTCTTAATGTTGTTTACTAACTTTCTAACCCTAGATCAGTCAAATTTCTAACTTTCGTAAGTTTTATGGTCATTTCTGCAGGTCACAGGAACTAGCCGCGACAAAGAAGGCAAATTTTTCTGAGACTTGCCACCCGAGAATAGAGGGGCAGAAATCACACATTTCTGCCCAAAAATGCGATCTAGAGGTCCAGAGTGCACTTTCTGGCCCAAAAAGTGCAATATCCTCCTAAACAAGTCAGTACCTGCGATTTTAGGGTCTCTGGGATTTTTTCTCAGAGAGTTGTCTGCTGGGTTGGTAGACCACTCACTGCCTTAACCCGCTTAGGCCTTGATATACTCTATTTCGCTCGTCAAAGTGGAATTTAGCCCCTTAGGGCTTCTAGTACGCTTCCACCTTTATAGGAGGAGTTTAGCTGAGTAAGAAGTCTGACTTTTTGCAGAGCTTTTGGCCATATTTTCCATATCTATACCTTCCTATTTCAAATCTTCAAATATAGGTTGTTTCCATCCAAAGTTTCATCTTAAACCTTGTTTGGTCATTTTCCTTAAGGTAACATTGTTTTCCCTAGGTTTCACACCCATATCCCTATCTTTTTGCAACGATTTTCCTCCGTCGTTTTTTGATGTTGTTGAACCACTTTCTAGCAACATAGTGTAATTTGATCCCACTCACACCGACGCTTAGATCTTTTGGCCTTTTTCATGTGTTTTCAGTTGATTTCACCACCAACCAGCACAATGTTTGTAAACCCAGTTTGGGTGGGGTTTAGAGAGTTGATTTGTTGTTCATGTTCTATTTTTAATCTCAGTTTATTTCAACAAACTTTTTCTTTCTTCAAACACAATCTGGGCTTAATTAATAAACACACAAGCACGCCTTAAGAGAAGGGCGCTTGGTTTACACCGCCAAGTCAAGACTTAAATTAATTAATTTATGTCCCCACGCAAAGACAAAATCATCTTGTTGATCTCCCTTCACCATTTCCATGTCACTTATGTCTTTCAACCATTGCGCCACCAAGGCATTTGTCGCAGAGAATCCTAGGCCTTCATTCCTAGTTTCCGCTTGGGCATATTACTCCTCCCTGTAGGGTTTGAGGTCATAGTCCCCCAAGTCCCCATAGTGACTCTTCTCTTGGTTCATCTGGTTCCTCATCTGATTGCGAGCCTCCTTCACCGCATACCGTCATCATGTCAGGACCCACTGCAGGTGCAGGAAACCAACCTGATGTTGGCTCTAGTTCTACCTCGGTATTCATATCTAGCGAAATTGTCTCAGGAACTGTTCCGACAGCTCCCATGCTACCTTTCATGGTGGGTTAAGCCTCCCGGATTTTAGCCAGTTGATTAACAACCCTATACACCACAATGTTAGTTGTCCAACTATGCCAACCAAGATGCCCTCCAACATTCCCAAGTTTGAGGGTAATTCTAGAGAGGACCCCACCAATCACATCCGCTCCTTCCATATGTAGTGTTCATCCAACTCCATCACTGATGATTCCATTCGTCTTCGATATTTCCAACGCATGCTCACTGAAGATGTTGCAAAGTGGTATGTTGACTAACCCACCGCCTCTCATTCCACTTTCGCGACGCTTGCTAAAGCGTTCTTCTCATATTTTCAGTTACCTCTCTGATACGACACTGATATGGAGTTGTTGACCGCATTCTGTTAGTGCTCTACCACCCGTCTTTCTGATAATGTCCAAGAATGGCGTAGAAGGAGGAGCATGTTCCATGCTCCTCCCTTTGAAGATCGTGTCTACTTCGATTGGTTTCTTAGGACTCTTTTAGCACCTATTTCCAAAGATGTTGCGTCTCACTTTCCTTAGAGAGAGGAAGAGGCTCTTCAAAATGCTCTGAGATATTACTTGATTAATTCTCAATATGGTTATGTCTATACGATGATACCAGACCTCCCCCATCCTGGTGGTGCCAATGCACCAGGGGCATCTCATGCCGCCGATGGTATCGTTAGAGCTATTTCAAATCCTTCAACATATAATCAGCAAATTTATGGCTATCCACAAGGGGGCACCAATTCCTCCCACACTTATGTCCCTCCTGTTAGCAATGTGTGTAACAACCCCTAAATTAAAAAATGCAACTAATTAGATCAATTATGCGATTTACAATCAACACTCCTCTATTCAACTAATTAGCATAGAATTTTTGAGAAATAGGAGCAAAGGCAACTTACCTGTAGTGATGATATTTCTTACTTGTAATTTCAAAGTTGAAATTTATTTGAATCTCGCTAACCACAGCAAAGTTTTGGGGAAGAATATCCACTCAACCATAGGCTCAGCTGCACATAATCTTTCTATAGTTGGCCACCCACGAACCCTCAATAAATGTACTACTGCTAGGGAATCCTTTGTCTCACCACACTTTTCTCCCAAGAGAATGTATGATGGAATGATCTCTCATCTTCCTCATCATCTATTAAATAAACTAAACATTGGAAGGGGAACCGCATGCACACATTCCATGTGTCAACATGCAACTTTTATTTTAAGTTTACTTCTTATTTTAAGTTTTACTTAAGTTAAACTTTCTCTTAATTTATTTCTTTCTTATTTTATCCATTTTTACTTTTTGATAACCTTACTTATTTTTACTATTTTTATAGTTCTCTTAGTTAACTCTTTCTTATTTTATTTTACTTTTTGTTAACTTTACTAATATATATATATATATATATATATATATTATTTATTTGTTATTATTATATTTCTCATTTTTTATTATCTTTTACTATTATTATCTTTTCTTTATTGTTTATTATTTATTTTTTTATATTTTAATATATTTTATATATTATTATTATTATTATTAGGGGATATTACATACTCCCCCTCTTTAAGGAACTTCATTCCGAAGTTAAATTGAATCATTTAACATTTTATTTATTTAGTTATTTATTACTTCATGTTTGCCCTACACCCTCTACTGAACTAGTATAAGCAGCAGGCATCGAAAGTTTTCACAACACCCAGGAAATCTCAAGGAATATCTGTCCTTTTTCCCACTTTCGGAACCAGGCATAAGCCTCATCAGTTTGTATCCTAGTCCAAGGCTCACACTTGAATCAGACCTCATCTGCCCCAAGGTAGGCATCCGGTATGGTACTCAATGACTTCGGGCATCTCGCAAGGTTGGCCCACTCCCTCCACAACTACTAAGGTGCATAGCCCTAGGCATCGAAGTCTTACACCCCCACCAAAATTCAGCATCCCAATCCAATGCCAGGCACCCAGCCTAAAATATTAGGCACTTGGCCTCCTCAAGATGGTCCCATAGCCCCTTAAGATCTATACAAGACAAAGGAACCATTGGCATATGTAGTGTTGATTGAGTATGTCCCCAACCCATATGGTGTTACATATTCTGCCTCGCAGGTATGGGCTCCTACAAGATCATCAAATAAACTAGCCCTCTCGGCCCATTTGTGGATTTCCTATCCCTCACCACATCTCAACATACATCCAATGCATTAGAAATAACCATAGTATCAAAAAAAAATCCATATGCCAAATATTGCATGTCATCCAAATAACATAACATCATTGTTATCACAAAATTCTAAATAGTAAAGAATTACATTCTCTAGCATGTCATAAAATTTTCACGCAATTACCACATGCTTCACATCATAAACACCCTCATAAGTTATAACATCAACATATTTTCTCCCGAATGCGGGTGACAATTAAGGACAGTGAGGTGGCTGCCAACTGGGTTGGCGTGTCGCGAGACCACATGGCCTCCCGTAGGCTGGCACAGTGGTCCAAAAATGGCATTTAAAATCACCATAAATGCACCTTATGTTAGCGCTACCTCCAATCTGATAATCGCCATCAACCTCGGCTCAATACAAACATGAATTCTCGGGAGAATTTCACCTCTACTCCTGCCTATCCACCCCTGCAACCTCGGCCTCTGCAATGCCTCCATTCTCATGCAGTGACTATACCTAGCTCCCGCACAACCACAGGGAGATGCTGCAACCTCCTTTGCTGCATTGATTTTGGCTCAGGCATCCACTTCACCCATAGCCTGGATTGTCATTTAATCTTCCCTTCGGCCTTGGTTGCTCATCCCTCTGCTGAACTGTCTGCAAGCTCCACTGTGACACTGCATCCCATTGTGCCCAATTCTGGACGAAATTGGCATCTGCCTATAGACATCATGGTGTGACACAGGATGCACAGCCATAGGAGTGGGCACTGAGGGAGCCTGAGTCGCCCCCAGCGCTCTCTTGCGTTGGATACCACTTCCTCTCTGGCTGAGCAAATCCCAGGTTGTTACCCAAATACGCAAAGTGGAAGAGGTTGCCTCCACTTGGTGGCCTTTGCCTCACCTTCCAGCAGCTTCCCCTCCATTTCTGCCCCGTCTCCCAAAGGCACTCCACCCATTCCTCAACTGCATTCCAAGAATGCCCAATTCACCTTCCGCTCTACCCTGAACAAGCCCCTTATCACGGCCACCATAACCATAAGCTTTCACGAGGAAGAGCAGAGCTCTGAGGAACAAGCCACCGAGGTTGGTGGACGCATCGCTGTAACTGAGGAGCAAGGAACGATGGGAGGTGGTAGCACCAGGGCAATTGGGATTTCAAACAATGCTGGTGGTGGGTGCACCATAGCAGGGTGCAGCCACACCAAATTCCAACCAGAACTGGCTCAAACGAGCATTCAAGGAGCAGGGGAGCGAAGCCAGGAGCAGCAGACTAGACGCGCAGGGAAGGAGGTGAACGAGGCTCCGCAAAAAAACTGGGTAATGGATAAATATTGTTGTCTCGTCGAGGAAGAGCACCCAGCATTGCAGGCTGGCGACACAGAGACATCACTGCTGGCAAGTGGCGACATGGAGGAGTACAGATGCTTCATCGTGGAGGAATGCCCTTCGTCGCCACCACGTCCCTAACCCGCCAATTCGATGCCATGTGTCCACCTCATTTTGCTGAAATGATCTTTCATTTTGAGACTGAGTTTGTTTGGACCCTTGTTTGGTTTAGGACCATTCTTTTTAGGATATGACTTCTTAGGATTCTTTAGATTTGGTTGCTGCTGGGCGGCTAACGCTTTCTTGGAAGAGTTTCCAAGATTAAGAAGACCAAGGTGTAAGAGTTTTTCTTGTTCTCTTATTAAAGAATCACAAAAAGAGTCAAAGGAAGGGGCCTTGTAGTCTTTTCCTTAACAAATGAAAGCTTCTCTTGTAGAATGGAAGGTGGAAACAAATACAGAGTAGGCTGGTCCCAACTTAGTAAGGATGGAATAAATAAGGTTACTATCTTCTTTCTTAACCTTAAAACCTTCCAAGAGATATCTAAGGGTCTTGAATTTGGACAAGAAATCTTCAATGCAAGAAAAATTATTAGGATCCAATGTAAGCAACTCATTTTCAAGTTGATGGGCTCTAATTTCATTTTTAATCCCAAAAACTTTAGTGATTTGTTCTAATGCTGCATGAGGAGTATCAAGATCTGCAATATGAAATCTAAGATCAGGAGAAATAAACATCCCTATCAAACCACGTGCTTGATCTTGTCTATTTTCCCATTTTGCAATTTTCTCTTCATCTGTTGGTTTCTTCTCTTGGCCTGTGGCTATTCTGTAGAGACCTTTACTTCTAAGTAAATCTTCCATGTATGATGCCCATTGGAAGTAGTTAGTGCTGTCAAGAATGACTTGGCATGGACTTTCCATTTTTTTAAAAAAAAACTGAAGCAGAAGATGCTGAAAGTAAGTGTTCCAATGGATAGATCTCGAAAAATTAGGCTGTTTTAAAAAAAACGGCTCTGAAAAAGGCTTCCGGATGAAGAAGTTATGGCTTTTTTGAAAAAAAATTGTTGAAGTTGCCGGCAAAGTGCGCGAATGTGCGAGAATGAAAAAAAACGCCCCCACAAAAT
>APFE031317901.1:53391-71638 GCA_000404065.3 Pinus taeda
TAGCTCATCTTATCATCCTCAATCTGATGGGAAAAATGAGATAGTAAACAAATGTTTGGAAGGATATCTTCGTTGCTTTGTATCAGATAAACAGACACAATGGGTCAAATGGTTACCTCTGGCTGAATGGTGGTATAACACTTCCTTCCATAAATCAACAAAAATGACCCCATTTATGGCACTTTATGGGTATCAGCCACCATCCATCACATCATATTTAAGAGAAAATTCTAAGGTTTAAGCAGTGGAACTTCACATCGAACATCAACAACAAGTCCTCCAACTCTTAAAGGATAACCTCATGTTGGCACAGAATAGAATGAAACAACAGGCAGATCAACATCATAGTGAAAGAAGTTTTGATGTAAGTGATTGGGTATTCTTAAGGCTACAACCATATAAGCAAATGTCCCTCAAGCAAGCTAAGAAGGATAATAAATTATCACCAAAGTATTATGGTTCGTACAAGGTGTTGCAAAAGATTGGTACTATGGCATGCAAATTAGAGCTTCCTGCAGCTTCTCGATTGCACCCAGTTTTCCATGTTTCATGTTTAAATAAGGTTATAGGCGATAAGCTCCCAGTTTAAACAATATTGTGAGAACTTCACGAGGAAGGAAAAATTATATTGGAACCAAAAGCAGTCATAGAAACAAGAACTCGACAGCTACGAAATCGATCAATTTCAGAGTATCTTATCAAGTGGAAGAACTTATCTGTTGAAGATTCCACATGGGAGGATGAGAATTTTATACAGAAGCATCCAGAAATACTCAAGCGTTGAGGACAACACTTTTTTGAAGGGGAGGGGCATGTTGGGTCCCTATAATACTAGTGATTACCCCATTACTATTGTAGTTGTACCCCTTATTAATATTGTTGTGCCCCTATTGTCCCCATATTGTTATTACTGTGCCCCATAGAATCCCTCTATTGTTATATTTTTGGCTTTATATTATTATTGTTAGGTCGGCTAGGTTATATTGTGACTCCTTATACTCCTATATATAGAAAGGAGGTTTTATCATTTGAATCATCCAAGAATTGCTCATTTATGTAATGTAAAGGAGGTTGCCCCCTCAAAGAGGCTGAATTCTAAGGCGTTGATCTATCTTTTCTATCTTTTCTTGAGTTGGTTTCATAATAGCCGTGCTCACAAATCCTTTCCCTCAGCAAGGATTTGTTGATGCTCAACCTCGGCCAGGTCAAGCATCCCACCTTCCCCAACCTTCTAGTCCTGGTGACTACCAGATCCTCATGATGAATTCTGACGAGGTTAATACCTTTGATATCAACTTGCAAACTCGGTCGCATCAATATGACAAGCCATCGATTTCATCTGCCACTGAGTCCAAAACAAAAGCATCTACTGAGCCTCTTACGACACCAAATGGTCCGCTACATATCCCTCAACTTAAAGTTGATTCAATTCCGAAGATCCCAAAGGGGCCATTATGCCATAACGTGGCTTCTAACCGAGCTTCCCATACATACAATATAGTAGACGACTTGGCACAGTCACCTACTTCCATGTTGACATTGGAGATGCTCCACTCATGCCCATCTCAAAAGAAATCTCTACTAACTTCTTTTGGCGCAGTAGATCCTTCAGATGATTGTTTGATTATCTTTCCTATTGATACGTCAGAACATCCTCCATTACCTCCATCTCTTTCTTTTCAGATACCTGTCAGAGTCTGTAGTTCCATCATCTCCTGATGCATTATTGTCGAAGCCACATCCACCTGTGTGATGTTCGATGTTGTTTGGAAGCAACTCAAGTCACCTCAGATGTCCCCATCCACCATCACTTTGCGTGCTTGGGATGGTCACTCCTCCCAGCCTCTCGACATGTATCGCAATTGTCTAGTGACTCTTGCAAGCAAGACTGTTCATGTAGACATCAAGGTTATTAATGCCCCTCTAGATTACAACATTCTCTTGGGTCGTAGTTACACTTATGCCATGTCAGCCATCGCGTCTGTGGTTTTCTGCAAGATGTGTTTCCCCATGAAGGGAAGATCCTCACTATCGATCAGTTGACATACTACGAGTTGTCATCCTTGACCTCCCCTGAGTCCATTATCTCGTTGATGTTTGACAAGCAGTCTTCTACCCCTCTCACTGGTATTTCACCTGGAGTCTACAAAGATTCCTCATTATTAGGTGCTTTCCCCAGTCCTCCCCCTCCCATCTTTGAGACTAGCTCTTTAAGTGTTTGCATGTTACAAGCGTCACGAGCTGCTCAAAAGTAGTCTGGTACCTCTGGTCAACAGCCAGCTCCTCAGCACCCTATTGTTACCATCTCACCCAAGCCATCTGGATCCACCCCCCTAGGACCTCCTCCATTTGTGGGTGCCTCTCCTTTGTTCCTACCAGGAACTATCCCTCCAGGTATCAACCATCTAGGAGTTGTTTCACCAGGACATTACCCTACAGGATAGATACCTTTCTTGTTTCCTCCTCCTAGAATTTTTTATGTCCTCGTCATGGCTTCATTGATTCTCCCTAATATGACTTTGGGGATCCCAGTGTCATACATTGATCCCCCAACGAACACTCCACCTGGTCAGCTCAAATCATATCATGCTTTGACCCCAATTCAACCGATCCCTACGACCCCTGTCACTACTCCAGCTCCACCGCAACCTCAACAAGAAGCCACTCCTATTGCAAAATCATCTGGAAAAGGGGCAAAGCTAATAAAAAGGAACCTAAGGACAAGGCTCCCCAAGCACCTTCTGCTCCCAAAGCCCCAAATTTGACACCTTTGTGCACTTTGTGTGAGCTTGTTGGGCATGCCACCAATAATTGTACTGAGCTTCCTCGTCTCAAACCTTTGGTTCATGAAACATTCCCTGATTCAAATATCCCTGAGGTCCAAGTTACCTTACTAGATTCAACTAAAAGACTTAAAACGTTGCGCACAAATTCCCTTGTCCCTTGTGCGATCATTATGGTCATTATTCCCATTTTTTCCCTCATATCCATGAACTTTGTGATTGCCTTCAAGTGCTTTGTGACTTCGATATCACTCGTAGTGGATCACCTACTCCTCTGGCTATGGATTATGGTACCACTAGTACACCAGAATAGTGGGAATCTGGTACCACCATCGTGATCCCTCCCCCCGATGTCAAGATGACAAACTCCATGGTCCATATCCTTTACCTATCGCCATCCTTGAGATCTTCGTAGGAAAACCTCTCTGAGGTTCCCGCACCTGCTTTTGTCGAACCTCCCTCGTCGAAAAACTGGGTCTCAACATTGGTAGATCTTCCATCTGCTAGCTCGTTGTATACCACCTTAGATGATACGTATGTGAACCTTATTTCTCATGATGATGCACCAGGTATTTCCGCCGCATCATGTATTCAATCTTCCTCTCGTCCCCCCATTCTGTATTCTGATGAGGACATCATGGAATCCATGACTACCCCTGATTATCCTTGGGAAAATATGCACCATCGTGTGTACTTCCTTCCATATTGGAGTCCACCACTCTAAATACATCCAGTACGCCCACAGCATACTGGGGGGTGCATAGGCCCCTATATATTTTTATCATCCTTTGGAGGATCTTGTACCAAGTTGGGCCAAGATACTTGAATCCCTTTTTCGAGCACTCAAAACACAATGGCACTCCACAAACTCCTACTAGAGGGCATCATCCCCACCTTTGAATACTAGATCAATCCCCTCCATCACATATGCTTGTAGGCAATATCCCATTCTTTGGGGCATGATGGTTTTCCCCTGGCCATATTCTCAATTGATTAACATAAGTCTCAACCTAGATCCCATCGAATCTAGGTATGGTTGATTATCCTCAAATTCCTCGGACAGTTTGTCCTATTGGCCTCTCTAGTGAGCCATGTTCACATCACATATCGTAGACGTTTGATACCATATCTTCAAATAGTTTACTTTATGTCATACCACCTTTACCACATAGTCCACATGTTCAACTTAGTGGGTGAGGATGATTCTAGACCTCCTCCTGTAGTTCATTCTCATTTTCCTCTTCCCTTAATTTTTCAAAAGAACCAGCGTACCAAGAAGCATTAAGGCCATCTTTAGACAAGTATGGCCACTTTCCTAAAAGTCACAGACCCTGATTCCGATGGTCAATTTATCCGCTACAATCTCCACAAGATTTAGGGCCTTCTCCTCCTCTCAAATTGGAGGGAAAACACCCTTTTATACGAAAACCCATAGTTTTCCAGTCGCATATTGGGACCAGACCGTAGCTCAATTTAACAAACCATCAACACCATTGGAAATCTCTCATTGAGTAATATAATGGGTCTTTCTTAGTTTTTGATGATTTGACACTTCACCTTAAAGCCATTTTTCTAAGTAGAGTCACTTCGATGCCTCTCAAAATCGAATTTCTTCATATACGATGCTTGTACTTTGGGGACCACCTTCCCTTGGCGCTTTTTGTCTCACGTGTCAATTTTCGTCATGAGAAAACATCATTTTCTCTTGTTTTCATGGTCCCCACCGAGCCTATTCAATGTGGCAACATCATCGTGTCACCCTTGTTCAGAGCATCCACGATGAGTCACCTTTGCATCCATGGAGTCTGTTTTGCATCCCATTATATCATGTCACAGTACTCCACCATCTTTGCATACCATTCAGCTCGTGTTGCCCATTTTGGCCTTCAGTCATACTGTCCACCATCCCCTCTGGAGTCGAGTCAATCACTGCTAGGGCAACCATGCACTTTATGCTCTGACAAGGGAAGTTGTTTATTTGTCCCCCAGTCCCATTTTCCCCATTTTATCTGGTGTCATTCCATCAGTCACATTACTATTTTCCCTCATGCCTTAGTTGAGGATCCTCATTGCCTCACCTATGGTGGGACCTATTCTATCAACATTAGCACATATATTCCAGAATAACGACCTAGAGGGTGGTGTATCTTGGTTCCATATTCCACTCTTGTTCAGTGTCTCGGATCAACCAAAGGGAATCATTATTTCCCTTTGACTTGGTTGTTTCATGCTCCTGATTCATACACTTGATGGCCCAGTTATGCAACAGATTGTACCAGTGATTCTCGGGTGTGTGTGGGATGTTTCAGACCTCATGAGGGGGTGGCCCTTCAGGTAGGCCCCCACATGCCCAAGTGCCTTCCTATTATGCTACAGATTCAAATGCAGTTATGCAAATTTGATGGGTTCAATTCCTGCCGCTTGAAGCATTCATAGCATGCATGTCTCCTTCAGATGATCCATTCAATTTTGCAAAGCCCTTCCTATTCAACAGGGCTTCTTTGGTTGTTATATCCTTTCTCCCACCCATTTTTTGAAGGAAGGGACATTATATCTCATGTACTCAGATGTTATTTTATTCAGTCTTGGCTCATATTTTTTCCAGTCGCATTATGTATGTGGGACACATTGTATTATTTTCTGGCTCATTTATGCTAGCATGTCATTTACCATTCAGCATGTATTTTATTGCTTAGTTTCATGTTTCTGGACGCATCATTGTTTTTGTACTAAGTTATCTCGGCGGGTATAGGTATGTCTCCCCGACTTTGTTGAGATCCGGTACCACAACATAAAAGGATACTTGCATTGGTCTCACCCCCTCAGTTACTATCCTCTTTTGCTTCAACTCCATTGGTCTCTCTCTCTCTCTCTCTTTGACTCCACTTCGTTGTCTAATGATTGTGTCCTTACAACGTACTTAGGTCATATGTTTTGCTCCTAACGCTCGTACGTTGGGGGGCAATCTGTTATCACAAAAAAATGATCTACTAGCCATAATTTACTAGATGGGTCGAAGTACAGCATGTAGTGCCAATTTTACCTTAGTAAAATTGCTTTCACTGTGAGAAATTACTTAATAAACCACATTTTTTAAGTCATTTATAATTAAACCCATGAAGAATAATTAAATAAATCACTATTTATTTAATTATCTTCTAGGAATAATTCATTAAACCATTATTTAATTAATATTCCTGGTTACGTTTGACCCAATTATGATAAATAAATAGATAAATAATTAATTATCTTATTTTTCTCTAGGAATAATTAATTAATCACTAATTAGTTATTATTCCTTGTCAAGTTTGACCAAAATCTCTTAGGAATAATTAAATAAATCATTATTTGTTTATTATTCATTAACCATATTTCTTGAGCTCATAAATAAATCATTTATTTATTTATTTTTCTAAATAAAAGTTTAAATACTTTTTCCCTCCAAACCAAATATAATAATATATTCCAAATGGTTAATTCTAGAATGGAGTTAATATTATATTTTATTATTTCTCATTATTCGAGAATAACCTAATATTTTGTTATAAATAGAAGGGTTTTCTGTTCATTCTTCACTTTCGATTATCTTCATTGTTGCACTCACTATTGTAGCTCTTATTATTATCATTGTCGCACACCATATTCTTTTTCATTTGAGTTCTCATTGAGATCAAGCATTTTGTTTGTTGGGTTTTACACATTATAGAGGAGAGAGACTCTACAAAATCTGAAGACATTGAGGATAGCCAAGAACCCATCCCATAGAGGGAGATTGGTAACATTATTTATTCCCTTCACAGGTGTTGTTTAATAAAATATATTCTTTATATATCTGGTTTCCATTGGATTATTGAAGTTATTTGCGCTTATTTTATCCATTTTGTTGTTTAACTATGGTTGTGGCATAGATCAGGGCTTTGGCAGGTTTTGTTTCTATCATATACTACAGATCTACACTGTTTAACAGCCATTTTTATTGTTAAGGGTTTTTTTCATCCACAACCTAAAGTAGTTTCTTTTCGTACAAATTCAAGAAGAATTCTACATAACAATAGCAGTCCACCTAGATGTTTACACTCTTATTTCACTCACTGAAAATTGAAACACCTCACCACAAACTCTGCTACATCCCTCTTCAAATTTGGCCAATAGTAAAATCTCTTCACAATTGTTAGTGTCTTCTAATAACCTTGGGTGACTCGATATCGTTTTGCATGAAACTCCCTCAAGATCACCTTCTTCAGCTCACTGTTATCTAGTACATATATCTTGTCTCAGAACCTAATCAATCCATCTGTTGTAATACAATAATCCGTACCCTATGCACCTACACCTATACATGTACTCGTACACGTGCATGTACCTATACTACCATCGATACCCGTACCACTACCTGTACTTGTACTACCACCGGTACTAGTACCATTACCTATACATGTCCCTGCATCTATACCTGTACTTATACCTGTATTATCACCTGTACATGTACCTTTACATGTTCCTATACCTTTACATGTTCCTGTACCTATACTATCACATGTACCTATACCAGCACCTTGCTGCAACTTGTGCACAATCTCCATATACCTGACATCCTATTGACCTACCTGCAAGATTCTATCCTATAGATCTGTCCCATAGGAGCTCATAGATGCCAAGTGATTTACATGTACCTATACGCTTAGAGCATCTGCCACTCTATTCTCTTTACCTTTGGTCTAGCTGATCTCAAAATCAAACCCGTTGATTGTGGCCAACCATCTAGCATACCTAGCATTCAAATTCAGTTGGTCAAACAAATACCTCAACCCAAATTGATCACTCATAAGTACAAACCTTCTACCAAGAAGATAGTGCCTCCACATATTCAATGCATGTATGATCGCTACTAACTCAAGATCATGTGTTGGGTAGTTTTATTGATGCTCATTTAGTTTTCGGGACTCATAGCCTACCACCTGTCCATCATGCATAATAACTCCACCAAGCCCTCTCTTGCAATCATTTGTGCATACCACAAACGATTTGTCCCGATCTGTAATTTGTAGCACTGGTGCATGTGTTAACAACTACTTAAGTTGCTCAAAGCTAGCCTCACACTCTTTTGTCCATTCAAACTTACCTTTCCTTTGAAATGATGTGATAGGATAAGCAATCTACGAGAAGTTCCTGATGAACCTCCTGTAATAGCCTTCCAGACCCATGAAAGTTCTCACCTCATCCACACTCTTAGAAGCTACCCACTCCATGATGGCCCTTATCTTCTCTGCATCTACTGCAATGTCCTCCTTGGAGACAACATGTCCCAAGTAGTGTACCTCACTCTAAAAGAAACTACACTTGTTGAGCTTAGCATACAATTGATGCTCCCTCAACAACCTCAACACTGCTACTAAATGCTCGGCATGCTCTTCCTCGTTTTTAGAATATACCAGTATATCATCAATGAATGCAATAAAAAACTTACATTATTCATGCCAAATGGAACAACAATGAACTCATAATTCCCATACCTGGTCCGGAACATAGTCTTGTAAATGTCCTCCTCTTTGATGCGTACTTGATGGTATCTAGATCTCAAATCAAACTTCAAGAACACTGCTGCTCCCTTCAACTGATCGAACAAGTCATCAATCCTCAACAAAGGGTACCTATTCTTGATGGTCACTTTGTTCAACTTCCTGTAATTGATGCATAGTCTGAGAGAACCATCTTTCTTCTTCACAAACAATATCGATGTGCCCCAAGGTGATGCACTTGGCCTAATGTATCCCTTGTCCAACATTTCATTCAACTGCAACTTTAACTCAGCCAACTGAGGTGTGCTCATCCTAAAAGGTGCTCTTGATGCTAGAGTTTCCCCTAGCACTAACTCAATAGAAAATTTTACCTCCCTGTGAGGTGGAAACTCCGTAATGTCCTCAGGAAATACATCCTGAAATTGCTGCAAAATTGGGTACCTGCTCAACGCATCTACATCCTCAACCTCTTTACCCTTATCACTAGAAATGTGTACTGTAAATAACATACACCCTTTCCTATGGCTACGCTTTTCTTGCATATTTGTCACCATCCTAACTGATGTAGATTTCTTCTTACCCTGTAAGACTCTTGGTTTTTCATTGTCATAAACACACTCAATAGCTTTATCATAGCAATCCACCTTGGTTCTATGAAGATACAATGAATCCATGACCAACAACATACTATATGATCCCAATGGTAATACATTTAAATGTGGTGCGATAGACATACCATTGAAGTCAAATACGCAAGCTCTTACCCAATGATGAACTCATTTCTTTGTACATGTAGCCAACATCACTAACTAATACTCTACATGCAATTCCTTACTCAAACCACACTTATCCACCAAGTCAGGACTAACATAACTATAATTAGATCCAGGGTCAATCAAAATAGAAATAACTTGATCACAAATCTTACCGTCCATCTCAATGATAGATTCCTAGTGTTATGCATGTATGTTGTCCACTGTTGTATAAATACGAGGAATACACTAGCCAACATCCCCAACAATATGTGCTTCCTGTGCACTGTATATCTTAGGCCTACCACCATGATGTTGCAAACAATCTATCGTAAGGTGTTCCCCACCACATGTCAAACACTCCAATCAACTAGTGCCCTCACCCCTATGCTACTATTGTTGTGACCCGTGTCCCTATCTAGTTGCATTAAACTTCTTTTGCGGTGCCATATTTTGTTTCCCATCTGCATTTTCAGGCCTTGTTCTCTTAGGCTGCCATTTACCTCTACATTTTTCTTTTCCCTTCCATCCTTTTTGAGATTCATTCTTATGCTTTGACTATTCATAACAATGCTTCAATTTCCCAATGACTTCCTCAAGTGACTAAGGCTTGTCATACTCAATACGATTTCTAAATGCTAAAGGAAAACCACTAAAAAATCTTTGAGCTTTAGCATTCTCATCAGTAAAATATGATACATACCTCAATATCTCCAAAAACTTGGTCGTGTACTCTTCATCTGTCATTGATCCCATCTTTAGCTGATAGAATTCTTTGGCCTTATTGTCGTAGTACCTCTCTAACAAGTACTTCTTCTTGAAAATCCTCTTGAACTCTCGCCAACTCAATTCATATGTCCTGATGTCTCTGACCCGTTTAACATCTTCCCACCAGATGTTTTCTTTACCTTTCAAGCTGAAGATGGCTATTTTTGCCTTCATGTTATCTGTGTACTCATGCAACTCAAATAATTTGTTCATCCCAAGTATCCAAGCCTCTGCGTCTTCAGGCTTCTTCACATCTCCGTCAAAACTAGGTGGTTTTGCTTTCTTGAATTCATTCGGAAAGTATCCCCTATCACTCCTCCTATAAGGATGATAACAGTGACAATCATGATGTCTATCATAACCAGAACTAGAATAGTACTTGTACTCATCGTCCCTTCTATTTGGAGTGTCCAACAACCTACCATCTCTCACTGTATCAAATATATCCGACCTATGTCTACCAAGAGACCTAATTCCATATGCCCCATTAGTTCTATCCTCCTGTCCATGGTTGATCCAAAGTGGCCCTTGTCACTTCAAGTTTGAAAAACTTTGAAGAAGTATTTCATTAACCTCTACTTGCTTCTCTTGTTCCTGTATGATCTGGTCATTATCTGCCTTACAACTCCTTATCTCTTCCTACAAGCACCTCAATGTATCTACCAAATCATAAGTGTTCTCCACACCACGCTACTCATCTGACGCATTGGGAGATTCTTTATAGTCTACCACCTTGCTAGCCATTTATCTTTTTCCTACAATGCATAATATATCGCATAAGCCAAATCACAATAAATCAACGTACCTTAGCATAATTCGGGGAGGATACCTCATCTACCAGATCAGAAAATCAGTGTGATACAAGTATAACATAAACATAGCAGCACATAAACACACAAATAAATGTATCAACACATAAACATCATTCTAGTTAGGGTCTAGTCATCAATTCAAGGCCATATCAACAATGCATGTTATGAACTCATGCATGACAACAACCATTACTCCATTGTACATATTTCCACATGCAACCAACAACATGCATAAGCAATGCCTAATCAACTACACCTACACATAAATTCATGTAGTCAAACATAAGCGATCAATTCTTGTAATCAACCTACTCGACTGATACATGTAATCAAATCTACAATAATGTAGCCTAACATACAAGGATGTAAGTAGGCGACATAAAATCAACATGTACGTGACATATAACAATATGTACCCATTCATATACTCATGACAAATGCATTCCACAAAATTAAATTAAATCAGCATGGAAACCCTACTACAACCATAATCAATCATCCAGCAAATGAAACAAGCACATGGAATCCAAGTGTAAAAGACACACATGCAACTGACGTGCATGCATGACCAACACACACCACCCATCTAGTCTGACGGGTGAACCATGCTCTGACACCACTTTATAACACCCTCCTTCCACATCTACCCAAGTAACTAGCCAACTGGGGTAAACATGCGACGAGAGGCTACTATCATTGGATTCGACCTCCTATGTGACCTTAAGGAAGCATAATCGATGGAAACATCACACACATTCATCCAACATTAGCTTCATGACCTATAGAAACCAATCCAACACTTCAGACAGCTTTCCCTTGGGTCTTGATGAAGTTTTGACAATCTTAGGCCTCAGTCACTCTCATGCTATAGGCATGACAACGTCCAAAAACCCAAAGTCACTCTCACAGGATTATGTGCCAATGTCCAGGGACCCAATTTTCCAATTTTGTGTCAGCGACCCCGGATTTAAGCCACTCTTTCAGGCCCAAAGCCCGGGTCCCTGCCTAGAATGGAATGATAGCTTAAGATCAGTAAAAGAATAGGAAAATAATGATGCAAAAGAAATAAGTTGAACAAGACCTTAACCAAACCCCTACTAGCCATGACAAGCATTTCATCAAACGTATCATCAACATGTAACCTACAGGTGTAAACAACAAAATTAAGTGTAGGGATCTCATACTTATGTGAGAACCGCTATGAACCATTATTCCCTCATTTCATTTTCTACATTATCATCTATTAGGCCATAAATATATTATCCATTCATTTACAAGTAAAAACATGTTGAGAGCCATACATAGATGTTGTCATAAAAAATACATATAACCAACATAATAGGGACAGAAATATCATAAACATATCAACCATAAAATCCACATATACTTCAGTACAGTTACGCATGAAAATCAAGGGAATGAATTTCTCATTAATGAATGCAATAAACCAACCGGAGATGGGACTACCATGTTCCACCTGACCATAGAATGGTTGAGAAAAATCTCTCTTCAGTCATTCACCCCCATTCCATATTCTAAGCATGAATGTGGGACTCATAGAACACACCAAATAAGCATGGATGCCACTGGAGTTCTTCTGATACACCGTGAGGAATTTGAGTGCCTCCTAGTCTCTTAGGCTTTACCGTAATCCACAGTCTGATCCAGGGATCACTAGGACCTACACTAAGACACACTCTCCAGGCTTTATCATACATCCCATCTCGGGACTACTAGGCTTAACAGAGAGAAATCCACCTCTTAGCTTTACATATATCCCGCCATTCGCTGTCAAGGATTCCTAGGTCCACCAAAGCACACAATATGGCTTTACCACAACCCACAGTGCAATTCAGGGGTTACTAGGCCAGTGGCTTTACCGTGATCCATAGTCTGGTTCAAGGACCACTAGACCATGTGTTTTTCAGTTCAAAGATCCACCCCACTCAGTTTCGAATCTATCCAGCCATCACACATTAACTAAATATGAGAAACCCATCTCATCAAAGCTATCAGGAAATGGAAAGGCTAGGCTGAAGAACATTGTCACACCAGGCAAAACCCATGCCATGATAAAAAAGAACCACATGCAACACCATGCATGCCAAATATAGTAAGGAAAATACACATGCAATTCGATAGCTGCAATGCCCTGTTGTAGCTGCTTCATCTTGCCTTTCCCTACTTGACCTTTGCTTCCTCTTTCCTTCTTTTCCTTTCTTTATCCAATGCCAAAATGCTCCAAGAAAGTATAAGTGTCCAAGAGTGAGGGAGACAGAGAAAGAATAATGAGAGAGCTCCAAAGCTAAATTGATTAAAGGTTACCAACTGATCCTTAGAAGCCTTTTTATGAACGAGGACTCTATTTTCTTCATTTTCCATTATTTTCCTTCATTTTCCTCCTCACATTTAACTTGTGACCTTTCACCTTCTCTTTCTCCTAATTTCCATTATTTTCATAAATATTGTGCCAAAAATTCCATTTTGCCTTTCCAAAGCCTTAGTCATTTCCTTTGCCAATTTCCTTAGCCATAAACAACCCAAAGTTGTTACAAAAGGCTTAAACTTAAGCAAAATACCCCCCTTTTCCAAATTGGTCTAGAACTACAAAATACATGCTCTCGACCCTGCAAACCTGGCAACAAATTGGCCTTTGGCCTATTGGTCGACCACTTTGATTATCCTCCCGTAGGTCATGGGTTCGACCCGTTGAAGGTGCGTTTAGTTGCAAAATTTTTGGGGTGACCGTTTTGTATTAAACAAAAACAAATAATGGGTCATTGGCCCTTTGGTTAATTCATTCTGCTGGTCATATGGCCACATATGGCCATGGTTCACGGGCCATAGGCCACACGCCCAACCCTTAACGCTCTCATTGGCTCTGGTCGCATGCCACCATGTATGTAAAATACTTTCCTAGAAATTTTCAAACTCTGCCTTTAAAGTTATGAGATTTGTAGTTTTCCTTCAATGATTACTTTTGTCAAATAGTTGGTCTATTAACTGCTATAAGTGCTTTCTTATAATTTTCACCACAATAAAAACACATAGTGAAGTAAAAATGCCTGAATGAAGCTCCTAATTAATTCAAACTGATATAATTAGCACCTATAAATTCATGTATAGCTAATATGCAAATGATTTTTACCACAATGTTCTCCATTATAGGTTATTTTTATAAGTTTATTCACTGAACATTACTTTTGAGGCTTCTACATGCACTAACAATGTCCAAATAAACTTGTATTTTTCAATACCAACTTCATAAATTAAATGCAATAAACATTAAGTGACAACTCATACAAAATGGAAATTTCTCATTCAAAAACTTAAATGTACAATGAGCATATTGGAAGATAGAACCTGATAATTAAATGACAACAAAGCCAAATCAATACATATGCAATTATCAGTCCCCAGAATAGCACCTTAACATTTGTTTATGATGTACGCTTCCCAGGAAATGGAAGCACAGGTTCCCACTTCACCACAGTCCTTGTATCACCATCAAACCATACTCATTTAGGCTTTCAGATAGCATGCAGTCCCTTCAATGCAGCTACACCAGTAACGAAATGTGGAATGATGACTTTAGCCCCTCAGAAATAACTCCAGAATTCATGGTTATGCCCAGCAATGGATTGCGACCTTTTGAGAGTTGGTCTCACACCCCAAACACATGACACAACCTACTTGTAGCAATACTTTACCTCCTACAGTCGATATGTTCCACTCCAATGACAACAGTCCTCTAAAAAAAAATAAAAAATCTAACTCTAACTTAAGTATACAATTCGATTTCCAGGGTTCAAATTGAGGCTTATGTGCTTAGACCTCCATGAAATTCTTCAACCTGCCAAAATGAAATATAAAGCACCAAATAAGCTTATAAAATCCACTGCTAACACCTTTTTACCTCAATATTTCTTGTGAACCTTGTTCTCCATTAAAGCTCAGTGGTGAAATCTGTGTGATTTCACTCTCAAATCCAACGAGGGTGTCTAGTTTCAAAACTGAAGTTAGCTACGACAGCTAGGGTTCCAAAACCCTAAGCGTCTCCTTAAGAAAACTCTCCAAGAGCTCGTCTCTCCAAAACTCAAATGCACAAATGAATGAGGAGATACCCCCTCATTTCCTTTTTTGATAAGTCACTTACCTTTTCCCTCCAATTGAATATTTAAAAACACTCATCCATTCTTTATTTAATAAATTTATTTTATAAACTAATTAAAGTCACCTTTAATGCTAGAAAATGCTTAATTCGCCTTTGTGGTCACACTGGCTACCCAAAGTCCCTTTTTATCATTCTTCCATATAGATCTTTTCACCACAATTCCAACGAGCTATTACACTAAGGTGTTTCTCCAAGTAATCGGCCTGAAACAACACCTTGAGCATAATTAATTAAAATATGTTTGTTAATAACGCCATTTTATGGAAATATTTGGAATGTGTTGTGGCTAGCAACAACCCCCCTTCTTATTTAGTATTAGTAATAACACTAAATAAGTGGGGGCCCTTAGTCAAAAAATTTAAAAAATTAATTAGTGCTTGTATTTCCTTTTTAATAAAACTTACCATCATAAACTTAGGAAAATACCCTTGGGAAATCTAAAAAAGCTTAAGTTTCATGATAAGGTAAGATAAAATCACTCCTTAAGAAACATCACAAAAAGGATAATAGGATACCTCCTTACAAGCCAAATTCTAAGATTGCGAGATCGCGATGCAAGACTACATATTAAAAAACATATATCGCATCGCATGCACCAAAGACTGCTTACGCTGAAAAACCCCAAACCACCAATATGCGAAGGTGCATATCGCAAAATTTCATTTCGCAGAAAGTACATTAACATAAAATTGTCATATGTTGCGCTCCTGCAATATTGCGATAGAGCGGCAAAGCGATATTGCGATAGAGTGGCAAAATGATATTGTGATAATGCGATACAGCAATCTACGATATTGCGAAGCAAATCGCAAAATCGCTTCGTCGCAGATCTTTTGGGTTCATTGTTCGAGAAAGCTTTTTCCATAAACTAAGACCTGGTTATGCGCTTTAATGCTAATTAATGAGTTAGTTGTCAGTTGTTATTGAAATATGGTTTTGTGCTTATCAAAGAGCCAGTTCACGTAAGGTGGTATATTTTATATGTCTTCGGCGTTTAAAGATTTCCCGTCACATTTCCTTATCATTACTCTCACCTCACTTGTAAACTGCAGGAATGAAGAACAAAGAACTATACAAAGCAGTATACAGGATATTATGGGGAAGAAAGGCAAAGCTCTGAGCTCTGAAGACAAAGAAATGACGCCCTTGTATACAGACACCGCCTGTAACAGAGACGCAGGTATTACTACTTGGGAAGGCATGTATAATCTACTTGAGGAAGAGAATCCCAAAGTGATGGAGGTTACAGCTACTGCAGGCTCACAGGGGTCTTTAGAGGCATCAGTTACAGATCTAGCTTGCTCGTTCTTGCACCGGATAGTGGCGAGGCCTAAAATTCTCCCCTACACATACATGGTTAAATGGGTACTGGACAACGCTGACATCAAAAACAGACGATTTAAGACTCAGGATCAAGAACTTACGAAATCATTATTTTCACAAAATTTGAGCTTTATATCCGCTAACAGAAAGCGTGCAAGAGGTAAAAAATCGCACCAAGGAAGCCCTGATCACGAAATGAAGGCGCTAATCGCGCATTGCTGGGCAAGACTTCTTGAAAAGGAAAGCCTCTAACTGCTCAGTCTCCTGTAAGCCCAGAAATTTGTAGGAAAGAACACTAAAGGTAAAAAAGTAAAACTTGAATCCTAAAACCAGTGGCAATTGTCAGAAATATCTTCAAAATGGTATGTATATATGTACAGCAATTGCAAACAGGCTAGAGACAGAAGGCTCAAGAAAAGGCAGAATCAATCAAAAGATTAACTAAGTTGAATTGGGATTCTTACTGGGCGTATTTGGTAAAACCACACAGCCAGTGTATGACCCTCAAATGCATCATCAATTCTGCCGAGAAAATGGCGCCAGCTCTTGTTGATTCCGTTTTCACAGGACAGTTAAAGTCTGAAGTCGGCCAACCGACTTTTCTCAAGCAAATGCTGAATGCTTGCGATTTCAAGGAGCAGATACAGAAATAGTTAGTTGTTAGTTTTAGATTCAATATTAGTATTAATTTTGCTTTATTTTTGCCTAAAAAAAGGACTGTCATTTAAACTGTATCCTACATTTTTGTAATAAGTTATTTTTAGATTTAGTTAGTAGTATTTAAACCCTTAGCATTTAGAGAAGGGTCCTAAAATTTATCAAAAACTTGTCCTCAGGACATGCACTTTTTCACCCTCCGAGGAGGTTTTGATGAATGAATGGAATAGGATTTATTGATATCGGCATTTAATATCTGCTACTAATGTTGCACTTCTGTACTCTTAGTGGATGTTGGATTAAGAAGAGATAAATCATTATCGCTTGAAGCTCATGAGTAGAACTAGTTATAAATGGTACTTCTATCTCTTAACTATTTCTGCCTTTATGTTAAAGTGATATTCATGTTTAGTTGTTTATATATTGATGCGTGAATGCCTGAGTTATCATTTGGCGCCTTTGTACGGTGATAGCTATTTATTTATGCTTAATGTATGAGTAGCTTATTATGCGATATGTTTTTCACAACTATTTCGTCTAACTTTTTATATGAAGTGATTTATCTATATTGAATTCTTTTCTCATAACAGTTGAATGATCTTTATTACCGATTGTTATCTGAAATAATTTTAGATCGCATAACAGAAGAATTACACCCCTGGTTAGTGTAGACTTAGATATTTATGTTTATTAGAATACAATTGCATGTCATTAGATTAGAGTTAGAATTAGAGCATCTCACTTAGAAATTTTTAGAAAGGAAATATCAATTCTTTACACACACACACATAAATTGGGAAACTGGTTCCATATCCCCAGTCGGACCCTCTATACCAAACAGAAAAGGAGCTGCTAACCAAGGTCCAGACCGGGTGGGTATCCCCCTTGTTGTAGACCCGATTTTCGGGGCTTCAACAGAATGTAACGGAACCAAGAGAAAATCATGCTGAATTTATCTTGACTATGAAATATGGTAAGCAATCCCAGTTGGACCCATAAAACACCTCTAAAACCCTTCAAGCCCACAAATGGAGTAATCCTGCTCTTATGACTATGCTGATACAAGCTCTGGAAAACCCTTCTAACCACCTCGCCAGGTAATCCAAAATTTGGGGACATTACAGTCTACCCTCCCCAAAACTTCTTGCCCTCAAGCAATGCCATCACATGTTTCCACTCCACAAGCTAATCCAAGTGAATATCAGGGTCATAAACTGTTATGAAACCAACTCACAAAAAGATAGAAAAAAGATAGATTGACAACTTAAAAATCATCCTCTTCAAGGGGGCAACCTCATTTACATTACAAAAATGAATAATTCTTGTATGATACAAATGACAAGACATCCTTTCTATATATAGGATTCTAAGGGGTCCCAATACAATCAAAGCCTACATAACAATAATATTGTAGGGGCACAACAATAACAATAGTGGGCTTCTATGGGGCATAATAATA
>APFE031317901.1:73110-103174 GCA_000404065.3 Pinus taeda
AATAGCATGATCATGATCACGAATAGGTGGGAGGCCTTTGAGAGTCTCAAATACCTTGGAATGATTGTCCAAAACGTTTTGGAGATCTGGAGAAATAGATGATTTCGATGTGGGAACCTCTAGTGAACATAATTGTGCCATTACGCCCAGTTGATCTTTCTTTAGACGCTTTATCATGTTGTTAGAGTTTATTATCTTTCCTGGTTTCCCTTCGATACCCCTTAGTTCAACTTCATTTCCTTCCCAAAAAAAATGCAAGAAAATTTCTTGAAAATTAAAAGTTATCGTACTCAAAGATTGTAGCCATTGGACTTCTAGTACAACATATGCACACCCATTGGAATGGAAAGAATTGAACTATTCAAGACATATTCTCCCATGGATAGCTTGATATTATGGCACTTTCAAGAGAAATTTATGGTTCCTCCATTTGCAACCATTACTTTACGCTTTGGTGTTGGATATAGGAAGTAATTCAATTCCTTGGCTATCTTACAATGAATAAAATTATGGGTACTACCCGAATCAATCAACACTATTATCTTTTTCTTCTTAATATGCCCTTCTATCTTGAGAGTTTAAGGAGTGGTAATTACTATAAATGCATTACAAGATATGGTCAGATTCATTTCTTCTTTCTATGGGATTGGTTCCTAGTGTATATCCTCTTCTTTTGACATTTCTTGTTCCTTTTCTTGATCCTCTTCCCCATCTATGTAAATTAATTTCTTCTCAGCACACTTATGCCATTTAGTGTATTTTATATCACAATTGTAACAAATCCCTTTTTCTTTTTCTCTTCCAATTGTTTTGGTGTCAACCTTGTAGGTGGTGAAAGGTTAGGAGAAGCAACACTTCCATCTTTATAGTTGTGAGTGGTAGGCTTCCTTGTTGCCATAATTTTTCTTTCCATTTTTCTTACCAACCTGAATTCCTTCTCCAATGAATCATGTTCCCAAATGCGAACCTCATGTTGGATGTTATCCTTTAAAGTCCCTATGAATAGATCAATCCTATGTTCCTCTAGAATATATTTTACCCTTATATTCAATTTTTGGAAGTCCTCAATGTGCTCTATCATTGAACCCTTTTGTTGAGATTTATCAATTGGCTAAAAAAGGTGTTTCTTTTTGTATCCTCGTAATGCGCTATCATTTCTTTCGTAAAAATTGCCCAAGTGACAAATTTTTTATGAGATCAAAGCCATCGATACCATACAAACTGATTTGGTTCCAAATATAAAGTTGCAGTGCGTACCTTTTGTATGTTTTGCACATTATGGAGATCAAAATACTGCCCCGTATGTAGTATTCATGTTACGAGATACTTGCCATCAAACTTCCTCATATTTATCTTTGGAACATGGTGGGTCCTCAATCCAACGTTAGATTCTATGAAATCATGATTAACATTTCTTTTGTTCTCATCATGAGTTTCCTTTACTACCCTTTCGCCATTAGTAAGCATTTCTTGTAGAAAATTTTCCAAATTTGTCTTCAAATATTCCATGTTTCCTTTAAGTTTTTATTCTATACCATCCATCTTAGCTTCCACACCCTTTGAATTCCTATAAACTATTTTTTCAACCAAACTTATGTAAAACTTTAAACAAACTACTCACATTTTTTCACTTTGTAGGAGCTCGATATTGAATCTATTATATCTCTGTAATTTCAGATCTCCAAGGTCTGAAATTGCATCATGCAGTATCCCTTTGAGTCCTCTTTCCAACCCCACAATTCTTAACAATATTGGATTCTCCAACGAAGAGTTATGCTAAATCTCCCATGATGACCTGATTATAGACTAATTCAGTAGAGAAAACTTGTACAAAGTACCACGTGTCAGTTTTTCTACCTTAGGACCTGAAACATATACACTGAACACCACAAGCCATCCTCTTTCTCTAAAATATTACGAAATTTCAATATGATGATCAGAGAGAAAGTTATGACGACTTTCCCCAGGTCACCTATTTGGGATGTAATTCGGGAGCCTGCAAAAACACTAAATGTCTTGGACCATATCTCCGAAAATATAGTGAAACAAGATATGAAATTCAGGTCCAGGCTTCATCACGATTTTGGCTCAAATGGTTTTTAATTTCAGAGCCTGAACCTTCGTAGAAAAACAATTATAGCGGAAATTCCCTGATGACCTGTTTGCAATGGACTTCTAAAGCTTGGAAAAACCCTAACTTCCTCAGATCATATCTCCAAAAATATAGCGAGACAAGATCTGAAATTCAGACCCGAGGTTCAGAACGATTTCAAGTAATATGGGTTTTTATTTTAGCTTCTGAAACTTCGTAGAGAAAATTTTATATCAAAAATTACACGATGACCTATTTGGAGCAACGAAACCCTAGAATCCAAAGCTCTGATACCAAATGTTATGAAACCAGCTCACAAAAAGATAAAAAAATATAGATAAACGACTTAAAAATCAGCCTCTTCGAGGGGGCCAACCTCCTTTACATTACACAAATGAACAATTCTTGGATGATACAAATGACAAGTCCTCCTTTCTATATATAGGAGTCTAAAGGGTCCCAATACAATCAGAGCCTACATAAAAATAATATTGTAAGGGCACAACAATAATAGTAGTGGGCTTCTATGGGGCATAATAATAATAACATGGGGACTATATGTGCACAATAATACAATAATGGGGTTTCACTAATAACAATAAGGGGTTACACTAGTAGTATAGGTACCTAACACAAACCATCCTAATCACTGTGTAGCATCTCTCACTCCACTCAGTCCCCAACAAGGAATAGACACAAGAGGCCCTTTGCATACTGCCAATAAGTAGAGCATCTTGAAAATACGAAATTCTAAACAACTCCTTAAGAAGTTGCTCTACCAGAAAACCAATCCCATGCACTTCACGAGTGAACTCTTGAAAGTACAATCTAAGTCCTACTGAGAAGGGTCCTCACCCACTTGAACTAACCCCTACCTCCTCCTTTGATACCATCAATGAATTGCTAATAAATGAAATACTCTTCGCCAAACTAAAGTCTAATAGAAGATCCTAGTAATATTCCCCTGTAAAGACCAACTCACCCATAAGGATGGCTGATTTTTCAAGCCCTGTAATGTCAGGTTCCCATGCTAATCTGAAAAGAAAACTTCCATGTTGTCATTACACCACTTTGATCATAACTAACTACTGCGGTGAAATACTACTAATTGTTGGCATCCATCTGTGCCTGATCACTAATCCATTTATGAAAATAGACGAACACCATGTATCATGAATCAATTCGGTGCAAGCTAAACTTCCTTACTCTTGAATAATCACACAATAGACTATGTTATCCATCTCCCGGTGATGTACACAATCACTACCTGGATCCCACACGCCTTCCTGTAAAAGAGACCAATGTCCTGCCGAACGTGTGTCATGCAACTCTCTCCTGATCATCTCCCTAAGTGTGTAATCAGGGGCAAAAAAATATGTTGCCTCTGCAGTGGGTCATGCCATCCCTAATCGTGTATCTGTCAACTCATGTTTCGAACATATGCCTCAACTGGGAAGCCACTCTCATGTCCACGATGCACTCTGTCTCACCCAACTGTCTTAGGTGACCCCCATGTGTCTTGTTATATGTGATAAGAGCATCAAAGAACAACAATAGAAGCCTTTGTAACAGTATGTTAGATTCAAGAGTGACAGATGCATGGGTCGATCCCAAAGGCGTGATCAAGAACCCATATGGATACCCATGGGTAGTCATGCGAGTATCCTTCTCTCTAACTCTAATCAAGTGATGTTCCAATCAAAGATCAAACTTCAAGGAATGTGATGCTCCCTGGCGCTCATCCATCCACTCATCGATCTTGGGTAATCCAGGCCCATTGGTATGTCCGATGTCCCAATAAATTTGTCTCCCTAGAATAAATGCTTCGAGATCTCGTTATGCAGCACCATACATGCCTACATAAAATCATGCATCATCTTACTCCTTTGCATACATATGCACATCATGGCATATCCTTATACCCCACTGGGTATCACTGCCTACTGCTGACGCACCATGTATCATCTAGTATATCTCATGCGCCAATGTATCTACCATCCTACTAGTGGATCCACCATGATGTAAGCCATATATCCTCTGTTTTAGTAGACCTAAGTGGCATGACTCCTCACATGCTAATGGGGACGTCATTGTTTTGTTGAATCTCGGTGGCTCATGTGCCCAATACATCAATGGAAGAACATCATCCCCATATGTTGCTCTATTGGGTGGCATATAAATGCCATCTCATATAAATAATTCTCGTGGAAGCATGCTAACAACCCTGCAACCCCATGCATGAACAATGTGCCAAGACACCTCTTGAAGTCTACACACTCCTGCATCAAACCAACTCACCACTAGTGTTGGTCATAACTCTTATGGAAGTGTGAAGGAATGTGAGTGCTTGGTCACTGGGTCAATCACCATGTTAATGCCATAGCCATCCTTCACACCTGGTAAATGATTGAAAACCCCACCTGGATCCCAATGTCAACCAAGGTCTCCAATATCCACTCCACTCAGGTCAACCAAACCTGGATCCTAGATGGATGTATCCTCATCTAAAATATATATGTATCCACATCCTGTGGGTGTATAATCAAAAGCCTCTTGAACATGCCTCTCTACAAGTGCCAGTTCATCTAGGTGCTCCCTGTGCTCCATTATCAGAGGAGGCTCCTCTATCAAATCATGAGTGGCCCTAACATCCTCTTGTGTGATGGTTTCCATAGAAGAATGTACACAATTGAACTCCATATAAAGTTGGTCGGCCTGCAACTCTGATTCTTGAAGGGTCATCTGAGTTCTCTTCAAGGACTACTGGGAAATCTAAAGCTCATAAGTAAGCCTGTCGACTTCCTCCTCTTTCCCTACTAGTGCATCATGCTATATATCAGTAAGCATGAGTAGGTGATCTTTGTCTGAAAGGAGGTAAAGGTAGTCAGGGAAAATTTTGAGAAACATCCCAAATTTGAATGTATAATAAATGGGAAAATCCCTATGGTATATAGAAAAATGTATGGGCTATTTTTTCATTCATATAATATACATATATAATTTTTTGGCAAATATTTCACTAAATTATAAATTTTGTTAAATCTTAGTGAATTTTTCACTAGGTTATATGGTATTGCAAATTCTTCCCTAATCTTCTAAAAAAATAGAAAACATTGTAAAATATTGGTGATTCCTTGATAATGTATAAAAATATATCTAATAATAACAAAAATACTTAGTTAAATTATAATATACTAATTTTCCATGTTTTGGAAAAGAAAAATCACGAGTAATGTTGCTCTAGGTGCTTATTATACACTATTCCAAATCTTTTTGCATGTTTTTATCATGTTTTACCACAAAGGTCTTATCACATCCCAAGGGGAAACTAGTTGGAAAGGCACCCACAAAGGCGTGTGATGTTGGTCTCGATGCATCTAGATAACTCAATCATACTTAATTTAATTCATATTCTATAGGCTTCAGATGAAAATAAGGTCTATGAATAGCTATATCAAAATCATGAATATTTACATCAAATTATTTTGTTTTCTCATACATTACTTTTCTAAAAGGTAGATACTTCTCCAATTCCTTGAGTTCAAATAAACCAACAACTTTAAAATATGGTGCTTCTTTATCATATGTAGGTTTTCACCTAATTTTTGGATCATAACTATTGTAGTAGTTGTTGCACTTTATTATATAGTTGACAACTCTAATAATGTTGAATTGGTAAACAATTATTTGAAATCGCACAACATGAAAAATGAAAACGAATGGAAGATAAATATGTATTGAAAAGTAATTTCCTACACAATAAAAAGAAAAAAAGGTAATAACACAAACTCATGAAAATACTATAGTTGGTGAGTTAAAAAATATAACACAAATATAAACAATAGTCTCTACATGTTCATTACTTGGAAAAATATGTCACAAAACAATCATCATCAAGGGATTTTTCACTTCAAGAATGGTAGTGCACTAAATAGTCTATCGTTCTCATCCAATAACATGTGATTCTTTTTGCGTATTGGTATCAAAGAATAATTGCATTAGATGAATGTCAGTCTCATGACAATAGAACTCCTATAATGAACGCATAGGATCCTAGTGCATAGAGCATTTTTCTCTTTAGTTAACTAAGGAGATCTCATTTTCCTTTCTTAACAAACAATAAGTATTTTCAAAGAAAATATAAAATAAACATAGTATATTCTAAAAGGCAGAGATTCTTTTGTGACACCACAAAGTGAAAGGAAAAAAAACAACTTTCCTTAAATAATCAAATATATAAAGAAAATAATTTATCTTTTATGGCTCAAATTTATTGTAATCTCTACAGTCTTATTTATATGATTTAAAGATCTTTTCGATTCCTTGGAACCCATTTTCTTCTTTCATGGTTAACTCCTTTCCATTACCTTTATATTCTCTTTTCATTGCTAAACTCACTTCATATTTTATTTCTTTCTTTTTTGTGATGGGTGGAGTGTTCACTTGAATATTGGACATTTCAAATATTGGCACACAATTTATTCCAAAAAAAATATCAACAATGGTTGAAAATGTTGATGATGAAGTGGGTTATGATAGAAAACCTTGTGAAAAGGATAACGATGATAGGATTCTTGATTAAGGGATCATGTGAGTTCCCACGAGACATCAACTAATCAGGTATCATCAGGAATGCTAAAGGAAAATATCCAAGTATGAAAATTAATCATGCTATTATATATGACTTGAAATTATTGGAGGAAGGATTCCTTTAGGCATATTTTATATAGTCATTTATTTGTTTATGATGTAATGCATGTATGATAATGATACCTAGGTGGGATATAATGAAGGAAGAAGCTTTTCATATGGAAATATTGTTATACTCCTTCTGATTCAACCATGAATTAGTATCTCATGATTGAGTCACATGCCAATGAGTGAATGGGTAACATAATCATGTTATGAATTTGTATAACACATTAAAGTGAATGCCAATAGAGCTAATGTGTGAGACCATATTGTTTATGGATATGGAAGGATATAATATTGCACAAGTGTCTGATTGTCGCCCTGCTTATATTGGTGTTGTAGACTTTAACCTTCTTGCAAATAGTGAGAGGCACCTATAGAGGAGAGGGTTCCTAAGGTAATATAGAGTAGAGAATGGAAGTTCCTTGTAGTATTCCTATGGTATATATGGGAGGTGACTAGATGATGTGTTGATGTGTTGGCTAGACCTTCCAACTCATGATGGTGGAATACATGGTATAGAAATGTAGTATTTTTATATCAAACGACAAAGATAGATGGAGTAGATGTGATCATGAGTATTGGCATATTGTTTTATTGGAATAAATATGTAGTTTCATATTGTAATGTTAGGTATGTTACGTAACCCATGTACATTGAATCATAGTTCCATTTCATTGAGTATGATTAATAACTAAAAATTATTGTTTAATTAGACTGTTAATATTATTCTGAGAACACCTCATAGATGGTAGTACATATTGAAATAAATGAGTATATGCATATATACTCACTTTTATTTGGTTGATTGAAAAGTTTAAGTTGTAGGTAGAATGGTCTCAAATATGAAAGTGAGTGTAATTCTGTGAGAAAGATTAGGTGCTACAACACACAAGAGCCAAACACTATGAGAAGGAATATCATACTTATGAAATATGATATTCTTTATGAATTAGACTTGGAATTTATAAGTTGTATTATTATGAATATATCTATGGTAAATGTATGTGTATGATACATTGTAGATGATGGTTATTGAAGATAGAAACCCTCGAAGAGAGGCCATTGTTAGGACAAAGGAACCTTGTGATTGCCACATGTTATATACTACTAGTGGATATCTAGTAGTAAGCTAGTGCTCTCCTTACATGAGAAATCCATGACAAAACAGATCGCCTAGGGGATTGTTTAGTAGAGAAGGGGACATCTAAGCCTAGAGGGTGAGTGTATCAAGGAGGAGGAACCTTAAAATTTCATGTCGGATGGTGGCTAGAATCTTGTGGGTGAGTTAGAAGGGATAATGAAATTAATTATTTCCTATGGAAACCATGATATGGGATAGATGCATATCCATAGAGATAAGTATTAAATAAAAAAATACATACATATATTTGA
Source organism: Pinus taeda (assembly GCA_000404065.3). Taxonomy (NCBI): domain Eukaryota; kingdom Viridiplantae; phylum Streptophyta; class Pinopsida; order Pinales; family Pinaceae; genus Pinus; species Pinus taeda. The sequence goes on from APFE031317901.1 coordinate 81,290, forward strand.
ATAGATGTTTACATCATGGAATTGAGAAATCGTGTTCATTAGATAAGTGTTTCTTGATAACTGCTATAATATGCATGCTTACTTGGAATGTTGGAATGTTGAAGTCTGGTGGTATACCAAGATAGTGAATAGGATGACACTGCAAATACAACTGAAGAATGAGGAAAATAAGTGTTGTTAATGAGAAAAAAAATATTTATGCTTGTGTTATTCGAAGGTGGATATGATAGAATGTCCTAGTATTGAATCCCATTTATTAACTATACTTAATTATGATTAAATGTTCAAATTTTTTTAGCATGTATATTTTAATTACCATGCTTTAGGAAGAAATTGTATGGTACATTCAATAGTGTAAGTATTATCTTTCTTGAATTTAATAAAATAGTAGAGCTACCTGATATAGGAGCACATAAAAAAAGGGGTTATGATAGTAATAGATGGGAAAGGTGAGAGAGTACTAGTGGGTTCTACATGTTGAATAATCCTTAGTTTTCCATTTTTCCAAACTTTACATTGTTTCCTTCATCACCATGTTCCTTACTAAAAATCTAGAAACCTTAACTACCAATCATGGAACGCAAGTGGTGGTTGTGGAGATGTACACCTTCCACAATTACGAAATCATGGTGATAAGTACCTTCATCATGGGAATTATGAGAGTGGTAAAACATAGATTTTCTCACATTTTCTTTGGAAAAAATAATGTCCCCACAATAAGGGGGAAAATGAGATCTTGTGGGGCATTTGGGACGATGTGATTTTTTTATCCTTCATTCATCATTATACCCCCCACACATTTGGTTGATGGGGAGGGAACAAAATCATGATTTGATGAAGGAAATTGACTGTATAGAGGCAATGATTCATGACTCTTGGAGGCATGTATGTGAATAGTTGTAGGGAAGAAGGAATTATTCATTATTGGTCATTATTGGAGTAAGACAAGAAACATAGCACAATACAATGATCACCTAAATGACATAATTAATTTTGGTTCTAAGGTGAATGGTGGATGCCATTTCACATTCACATGAATGGTGTGTGACCATTATGAACTCATACAAAGAATATTGAAGAGAGATGCATGGGGCTACACACAATAGAGAAGGAAAATCATATGGAAGAGAAGTAGGTTATAAGAGAGAAAGAAATAGAGGGAGGGGTAAATTAATTCTCTCTTGGTTGACGCTAACATCCATGAAAGTAGTTTTAGAGGTATTGATTCATGCTAGGAGGCTGATCAAGGAATGATAGAAATGGTTTTGAATTCATGTGATGAGAACTACAGAAATATGTATAGATTATGAAAATATATAAAGAAGATATTCAAATGGTTAGAAGCTAATTCCTTGGAAAAGAAGCAAATTCCAGAGAGGGAGAACATAGAGAGATTCAAAAATTGGGTTGGAAAGGGATTTAAGAAAGATATCAAGCTATGTGATCGAGAAGCCATGGATAAAATCTGAGGAAACCATAGTGTGGGTTGAACGACCAAGCAAAGAAGCCTTTAAAACTTGAAAAAGGTCAAGAACTAAGTAAATGTTTTTGGAGTTAATGGATAGTATCTAGACCCTCTATGTACATGTAGAGGGAGAGCTCAGAGAATTTTGAGGGAATATTGAGTAGATAAGGAAGGTATTCTCCTTTTTCTATGTAATGAAAGCAATGTGTCACCAAAATAGTTGTGTTGCTCCAAGAAAAAAAAATAGTGATGAGATAATGGGATAGGAAATTATTTGTCCTAAGATAGAATGATTTCCAAAAAATGTTATAATTTTCCTTAGTGGTATCATAGCCTCAATTGGGGTGGCCTAGTATAAAAACAATAAGTGTGATAGAGTGTATGGTTGGGTGGAACATTTATCTACCTAAGTTAATATTGGCCTTCAACTTTCAAATAAATAAGTTTTTCCTTTAATTTGTTTATTCAATTGATTAATACAATGCACTTTGCTGGAGTATTTTAGTATTTGAATGTTGAATGTTGAATATTTCTATAGGTTTACTATTTATTCATAATGGGAAATCAATGTTATATGTGCCAATGTAATTCTTGTAAATGGAATTTTATATGATGGTACAACATTTTTATTAAGTATCAGTATCTCTATTTATTTTTGGATGTGAGTGTGCCAGTAAACATCCATAACGTTATATCTTGTGATGAACATGTTATGTGAATCGATATTATGGTTATAGGATACGATTAACTATTAGGGAATAACGAACTATGGATGGAGCATATATTTTTTTGCTAATGTTATGCATGAAACTAGAGGTATATATTTTGCCTGGTCTACTTAATCATACTCATTTACCGTGTAATTTTTTTTTATTAAAATAAGAACTCACTTGTTATGCACCAAACTAGAGGTAAAACAAATATAAACCACTTTCAATAAAATTTTTGATTAAAATTAATGTAACAAAAATTTAGATATAAAATATAATTGTGTAAGGGAAAATTCCAAAACACATAGTTCCTCTATACCCGAGGGTTTTGAAAACCAGGCTATCCATGAAGATTTTGCTTTCTCCAAGTGTTGCTTGAGCATTTTAGATAAAAATGGATATGTACAATGCCCCAAATTCTTATTGGGAGTGATCACCGAAATTTGTGAACACATGATTAAATTAGTGTACACGTACATGTTTGTATTGGTTTAGATTGGATTTCAATCTTGGAGAGAGAGTATATAGGCTTTTTTAGGGGGATCAAGACAACCTTGTAGCTCCAAGGGAAACCTCTTTTAAAGTGACAAAATTTGACTAAAAAAATTGCACACAACAAAGCTAGAAACCTAATAGATTTGTAATATATATATATAGACACACACACTGCCTATAATTTTCCATTGTTTAGATTATATTATTGAATGTGAAAAAATGAGTTCAGTGTCTTCAAAAATTACTTGAGAACTTGGATTGTGTAAACTACATAGCTTAAAATTGCAATTCTAACACATCTTTGCTTGATTTCAAACAAAATTGACCAAAAAATATTCTTAAAAAAGGGCCACAATGAGACTACTTAAAATGTTTTAGCCATAGAAAAATAGTTTTTCAATTGCTTATATAACGAACATATTATATTTTTAATCACTTAATATACACATATTTAAAATATTTTTTGAATATTTATTTATGGAATGTTCCACATTAAATGAGTTTTCTAATATTAATATATTTTAATATATTTCATATTAATTAACCCCTCCATATTAATATTTTAATTATTAGTACATTGACTATCTTATTATTAATTATATTTTTAATGTTGCAATTAAAATTTGTATAAAGAATAAAATAATTACATATTCCTTGAACATTTTTACTTTTAATACTCACTTACAACATTGAAATATTTTATTATGATCAACATTAAAATAATTAGTCATTTACACTCTCTCCATATACATATGCATGAAGTTGAAATTGAAATAATTATTAGACATGCATATTTAAAAACATTATTTGAATCATGTACTAAAATTTTTTTTTTAAGTTTTTAAAGTCAGACTAAATATTTTTAGAAAGTATAAGAACTATACAATTTGTTGTACTCAAAAGTATAACATTATTTTATTACTTTTAGTTACTTTATTTCTCTATAAAATTGGTATAAGATTATGATAGTTCATATGAACATTGAATACTTTATTTATGGTTAAGAGTAAGAGTATAACATATATATTAATTTTTTTATAGCCCTCATTTTTTAATGAAAATTATATTTTTGAATGAATAAAATGGATTCAATGTCTTGAAAAATTACAGTGAAAAAAATGACTAAAACATTTGCAGAGAACATATTTAATCCCTTTAGAAACCTAATAGATTTGTAACTAATATATATACACACACACACACCACCTGTAATTTTTTAATGTCTTAAATTTTTTTAGTGTCTTCAAAATGTTAAATCTCTCTCCTTTTCATGGCTACCATATATATGAATAGGATGTCAATGATTGTTGATGTCTATGGGCACCTAATAAATAAAAATTGCACTGCAGCTATGCATATAAAATCGCTCAAAATATCTCCTCCATCTTCATCTTGCTATTGAAATTTATTTGAAGTAAATAGTTTCAAATTTATTATTCATTTTCTTAAATTCTCATTTTAATATAACCTTTTTCATGTCAATCTTAAAAGTTTGGATGACAATCTTTGTTTTGATAATACATCTATTTTAAATATATTTGGTTTTTTTTAATAAGATGTCTTTAGTCATTCATTCAATTGTGTTCGAGCTGAATTTTTCAAACAGCCATCACCTTACTATTCCAAGAATAAAAACAACTAGTTTATCAATTCCTAGTAAAAACATAATCGATAAATTTAAACAATTTTGAGCAAAACTTGATTTTTAATAGGGTGTCTTCCAACGGATGATCTTCTGGTAGAGTTTTTTAAACTGTCAACACCTTGGTATTCAATAGTAACAACTACTTTATCGTTTCTTCGTAGAAACACAATTTATATAGTGTACATTGAAGATAAAGGGTAAGTAACCAAATAAACGATGGAATTTGGGTTGTATTGATTTGGGAACGTAAGGGATTAATTTTTTGGAATAAAGATTTTTAGATTTTTCACATATGTTGACTTAACGATGGCTGGAAGCTGAAAAGCAAGAATCAAACATCAATTATTTTAACGAGATTGAAAATTCACAAAATCTATTATCTAAATAATATTTGAAAATCACAAGTATATATCAGAAAATTAATAATTATATATACAAAAAATCCATTATCAAAGGGAAAAGAGAAGGAAGTTATGAGGTTCTATAATTGGAAGAGATGATAAATTATACTTATCTTATTACGAATACTAGTACTTTTCTAAACAAAAATCGTTATGGTTCCCAAAAATGAAAAAAAAAAAAAAATAAGATGAGAAGGGAGAGTGTGCAAGAGGAATTGCAACATAGAAAAAAAACACAGACTTACCTATACCACTATATGTTGATTCTTGACTTATTAATTCAAATTTAAATACTTTGTGAATAACAGTGTACCACTATTCTCAATCTTGACTTCTTAGTTCAAATTATACAACTTTGCAAACAAATCTCATGTATAATTATGACTAAACAGATGCAAACTTGAAAGATGGAAAGAGCACTATTCAATATTTAAATAGACATGACAACAAGAGACTTAAATTTTTAAATAAAAATGAATTATTATTTTGTGACCATTTGTTCCAAAAAGTGAGTATCATTTTCTCCAAATTAATCCCAATAACATGAAATACGGGCGAATGAAAGAAATAAACCTTTTTAACACCAAATGGGGAGGGTGAAATAACTATCATAAATACCTATTCTTGAAAATTAGGGCGAATGGAAGGTTGTAACTCCTAATTTCAAAGGCTAAAATTATTTTTTTTATCCTCTCCCTTAAAATAAGGTGGGCTAACTTCCATACCTAATTTTTTTATAAAATAAATTTTAGGCGATTCCTAACAATGTACTATGATACAAAATATTCGCCCAATAAAAATTTAAAACCCCTTAATTTTGCCCAAGGGCAAAAACCCACCCCTAAAATTTTCCATGTGTAGTTAGATTTCATCTCTACCAATGCCTTCCTGAGAGTCTAAAAATCTGCAAGTGAAGGCTTTCCTCCTAAACTATCATGTGCCCACTGCACTTCTCAAACAATAATCTCTCACCAATACCAGTGCATCATCATATTGTCTCGTTGCCTCTCTAATCTTGTCTACGTTAATCCTTAATTGGTTTTCTAAGTTATATGCATAGGTAGGCTTGTGAGAACCATCTACCTCATCAACTAATGGGTCTGGGTTTGCACTGTTGACTACCTATGTATTATCATCTTTGCACACCCCTTGGGAATCATCATCAATTATCATACCCTCATTATTTTCTTTGTACTTATCATATAATTCAACAATCTTTCTAAGTGATGACAGACATTTTATAGAAATTTTTTATTCCCTTTCATTCCAAACTCTCATTCCAACCTGTTGGGGTGAATCTGTGATAGCTTCATTTTCAACGGTTGTGACTTTTCTCAGTTCATTCTGGAAGGTTTGGTCATGGTTTTCATCTTCAATCCTTGCTTCCTAGTCCTTGAATACCTTTTCATCTTTGGACTTTCTATTCCTTTTTCTATTTACTGCATTTGATGACACCATGCTTCCACGTGTTTTATCGCCTTTCCAAAGGTTTTGTTATAATTTTCACATTTTTGAGCAAATAGTTCTTCTTGACTTGGAAGGACTTTTTTCTCATGTTATAATCATCTAACCATCAAAATAAATTCCTCGAAATTGGATTTTCAAAGATAACCCACGACTAAGCCAAGATCAATGCTTTGATACCACTGTGAAATACCTTCCTGGAAATTTTCAAACAATGTCTTTAAAGTTCTAAGATTTGTAGTTTTCCTTCAGTGATTACTTTCGTCAAAAAAATGGTCTAGTAATTATTGTAGGTGCTTTCTTATCATTTTCACCACAACAAAAACACACAGTGAAGTAAAAATACCCAAATGAAGCTACTAATGAATTCAAACTAATATAATTAGCACCCAGAAATTTGTGTACAGCTGAATTGCAAATGAGTTTTTCCACAATGTTCTCCACTATGGGTGATTTTCATAAGTTTATTCACTGTAGAATGGAAATTTCTCATTCAAAAACTTAAATGTACAATGAGCAGATTGGAATATAGAACCTAATAATTAAAAGACGGCTAACCCAAATCAATACATATGCAATTATCAGTCCCCATAATGACCCCTGAGCATTTGTTTATGATGTAGAAATGGAAGCACAGGTTCCCTCTTCACCGCAGTCCTTGTATCATCATCAAACCACACTCATTCAACCTTTGAGATAACATGTAGTCCCTTCAATGGAACTCTAACAATAACAAAAGGTCGAATGATGACTTTCGGCCCCTTAGAAAGAACTCTAAAATTCGTGGTTATGCCTAGAAATGGACTGCAACCTCTTGAGAGTTGGTTTCACACCCTAAACACATGACACAGCCTACTTGTAACAATACTTTACCTCCTATAGTCCATATGTTCCACTCTTCAAACAATACACATCCCAGGAAGAAGGGAGACTTGACCAACAATGAGATATACTCAAAATATTGACTCGGTATTCGGGCTACCTTTAAAATGGGTAAAACGAACCACAGGTACCTTTAATCATCCACTCCAATGAGAACAATCCTCTAAAAATGCAAACTCGACCTCTAACTTGACTGTACAATTTGATTTCGAGGGTTCAGATTGAGGCTTATGTGCTCAAACCTCCATGAAATTCTTCAACCTGCCAAAATGAAATAGAAATCACCAAATAAGCTTTTAAAATCCATTGTTAACACTTGGGTACCTCAGTATTTCTTGTGAATCTTGTTCTCCATTAAATCCAACTAGGGTGTCTAGTTTCAACACCGAAGTCAACTATGGTGGCTAGGATTCTAAAACCCTAAGTGTCTCCTCAAGAAAACTCTCCAAGAGATCTTCTATCCAAAACTCAAATACATGAATGAAGGAAGAGAGGCCCCCTCATTTCTTTTTTTTATAACTAACTTACCTTTTCCCTCCAATTGAATATTTAAAATCACTTTTCCTTTCTTTATTTAATAAAGTGATTTTATAAACTAATTAAAGTCACTTTTAATGCCAAAAAATACTTAATTCGCCTATGTGATCACACTGGCCACCCAAAGTCCCTTTTTATCATTCTTCCATGTAGATATTTTCGCCCAAATTCCAACGAGCTATTACACTAATGTGTTTCTCCATGTAATCGTCCTAAAACAACACCTTAAGCATAATTAATTAAAATATGCCTATTAATAATGCCATTTTACAAAAATCATCGGAATGCATCGAAACCAAGAGAAAAATGTGCGAAATTGATCTCGATGATGAAATATTGTAAGAGATCCCAGTTGGACCCATAAAACTCCTATAAAACCCTTTAGGCCCACCAATGGAGTAATCCTGCTCCTATGACCAAACTAACACAAGCTTTGGAAAACCCTGCTAACCACCTCACCAAGTAATCCAAAATTTGGGGACATCATATCATAACCGCAGGTCAAGGCCTCTAACGATGCCCCACCTCTGTTACCTTCGCCTTCGGTCATATTTAAACTAATATAACTATGGTTTAGGCTGCTTAGGCTAGCCCATCGGCTTGCCCACAAACCCCAACCCCTTGGCCGGTGGTAAATAAATATAATCATTGGCAATGTTTTAACAAGTGGCATATATGGTGTAACGGTTGGGCATTGGTTTGTTGGTTGAGATGTTATGCGTATGATTCTTGCGGAGGATTGTCATTCAATCAACCAAATTTTGGTTCCATCTAGAGTGCCGCATGGCACCCTGGGATTCGGTCATGTGTCACTCTGTGATTAGCCTATCTCACGAACCAACAACCAAATAACAATGTGCCACGTCTCTTCATACGACTAACCCAAATGTCAACTCCTAATTGGCCCCCCTCTAACATCCATGTTGCCCATTCATTAGATTATTTCATCACCACATCAACTTATGGATTGCCACATCAGCGTATGGACTACACAGTCAACCCTGCAACTTTGACTTTTTTGTTATTTGGCCAAAACATCATAATGCGATAACTTCCTCATACAGTGTCGGATTGAGGCGATTAAAGCATCGTTGGAATCAGGACAATGAGCAATACGACTTAGAATTGGTTTCAGGACATTTTCAGTGCTTTCATTTTTTAGCATACTTTTTATTCCCTGGATCACTCCTCCCCACTCGAAGCTTTTGGAGCACCAAAATTATGTTTTTACTTAGCAAGTAAGTGAGGATAAAACTCCCTCTCTTTCTCGATCTCTATCTAGATTTCTTTACTTAGATTGGTACATTTGAGCCCCACATGAAGATACTTTGCATTACCTCTGCATGAATTTCTTATTCCCCTATCAAGAATAATGTCCTCCTACAACTCATTCAAATATTCAGGAGTAAAATCTTCTATAGATGGAATCTAAACATTCTGTTCTTGATCAATGATCAAAGAAGGCTCATACAATCTCATTTTTTACACATTCACAACAAAATAAATTTGCATGTAAGGTGGCAAATCTAATCAAAAAGCGTTATTACCAATCTTCTCCAAGATTTTGAAAGGACCATATCTGATTGGTTTGATCTTCTTACCTTTAACTTGCAATATTTCCTTGCTGATGTACAACCAAAATTGATCTTCCACTTGGAAATCATGATCAACCTGATGCTTATCATGCTTTTCTTTGTAATTGGCTTGGCTTTTTCCTAGTTGTTCTTGTACCCTTTTATGCACTAATTGGATTTGTTCAATGAAATACTTGGCTTTGTCCAAATCACTATGTGCATCTACTGCAATATATTTACCAAAGATGAAATCCAAATGAGACTTTGGCAAATAACCCAAACAAGCTTCAAATGGAGATACTTGTGTAGATGAATGATTGGCAATATTGTAGGCATGCTAGATGTAATGAAAATGCTCATCCCAAAGCTTAGGATGCTTACCACAATATCCTCGAAGGAGATGCACTATCGTTATGTTCATTAATTTTGTCTATCCATTGGTTTGTGATGAAATCTTGTGCTCTTCTTCAACTTTGTGTCCATGAGTTCCCATAAACTTGACCAAACCTTCCCAATAAACTGATAATCTCGATTAGAAATAATAGAAGTAGGTAACCCAAAATGAACCCAAACATTTTGGAAGAACATCTTTATAGTTTGTTCAGTTGTGACCTGTTTCTTACAAGTCATCAACACACACATTTTGTTGAAACGATCCACTACAACATATAAATAATCATGACCTTTTCTAGACTTTGCTATCCCCCCTACAAAATCCATAGAAACACTTTCCCAAGTACAAGATGGGATAGGAAGTGGAGTGTACAAACCCAATTTCTTGTTACCTGGCTTACTAGTAGCGCTCATAGAACATACTTTTACGTATCTTGATACATTTACATTCATACGAGGCCAATAACAATAGATTTGTAGCTGAGAAACTGTTTTGCCTACACCAAAGTGACCAACAATAAGAGAAGTATGAGATTCCCTTATGACATTGACTCTTTTACCCTATGAAATACACAACTTTCTAAGATGATACAACAAACTGTCATGAATATGATAATCCAACTCTTCAACATGATTTCCTTGACTCAAAGTTGTATAAACATCTTTAAAATATTCATCTTGACCATATTGTTCAATGTAACTTTCATGCATGATTGAGTTATGCTTAAGAATGATATATGCATTAACAACATGTGTTTGATAACATATCTGCAAATTTGTTGTAAATACCTTTTTTATACCTGATAACCAAATGAAATTGTTGTAGAAAGACATCCATTTGAAATGTCTAGCTTGTTGTAACTTGGTTTGCGATTGAAGATATTGCAAAGGTTGATGGTCAGTATGAATAATCGTTTCTTTACCCATCAAATAATGCTTACATTTCTTCACACTTTGTACGAAAGCATACAAATCTTTATCATAAGTTGGATAGTTAATTACTACATTGGAAAAGATCTTAGAATGATAACATATCAACTTACCATGTTGCATCAATACTGCTACCATAGCATATTCGCTTACATCGATTTGAATTTCAAATCGTTGCTTAAGATTTGGAAGTGCTACAAATGGTGCTTAATTGATTTTCTCTTTCAAAGTATTAAAGGCTTTATGTTGCTTGCCTCCCCACTGAAAGACCTTCTTCACACTTGTCAAAGCATGTAATGGTGGTGCAATGGATAAGACATTAGCGATAAATTTTCTCCAATATTGGGTTGCTCCAAAAAAGCTCCTAACTTATGTTCCATTATTAGGTTTAGGCCAATTTACAATGAATTCAACTTTGGAGGGATCAATCTTCAATTCACCACCTCCTACAATATGACCTAAGTAAACCAAAGAGGTTTTCCCAAATTCACATTTCGACATCTTTAAATATAAATTTTCCTTTTTCAAGACATTTAAAACTTGTTTTACATGCTTGGCATGCTCTTCATGAGTCTTAATAAAAATCATAATATCATCTAAGTAGACTATGACAAAATCATCAAGGAATGGTTGCAATACATCATTCATAACTCTCATGAATGTGGCAGGTGCATTTACAAATCCCAAACAACATAACTAACCATTCAAACAGTCCTTGTTTTGTCTTAAAAGCAGTTTTCCAAATATCATCTTCAACAATCCTTATCTGATGATAACTGCTTCTCAAGTCTAACTTAGTAAAATAAAAATCATCCTTCAACTGATCTATCAAATCATCAATGCGAGGAAGAGGATAACGATTCTTTACCGTAATCTTGTCCAAAGCTCGGAAATCCACACACATACGCCATGTACTATCTTTCTTTGGAACCAAAAAAATAGGAGACCCACCAGGAGATGTACTAGGTCTGATGACCCCTTTGTCAAACAACTCTTGAATTTTCTTCTTGATCTCTGCATTCTCCAAAACTGACATTCTATACATGCCAATATTCGGAAGTCGTGCATCCTACTACAATTGTATCTCATGTTGGATTCCTATTTTTGGAGGTAACCCTTCAGGTTCCTTAAACATCTTGTCATAAGTATTAACAACTTCAACCAATTCATGCTTGAGTTTAGAATAACATCATGAGAAAGCTTCATATTCAATAGTATCTTTAGCTTTAATCATCAACAACAATAAATTCTTACTAACATTCACAAGCCTTTTCATTTGGCGTGCACTAACAAGAGATAAGTTCATTTTCTTGCGATGTGCTCTAATAATATACTCCACTCCATCTTTGAAATGATGATACTTGTTCTCATGACGATATAATATGGATTTTTGGTCATATAAATATGGACTTCCTAAGACAAACCCACAAATATCAAGTGGTACAACATCAAGCTCTACCTCATCTATAAAATTAATAGAGATGGCAAATTTGAGTTCACATTTTCTTGTCACTTGAAATTTGGCATCATCACATACCCAACCCAAAAGGTAAGGTTTTGTATGAGGTGTAGTCTCTAAAATAAGTTTCTTGACAATTGCTTCATAGACAAGATTGACTTGAGATCCACAATCAAATAGTGTATCAACCTTTGTATGTTTTGTAATGAACCTGATATGAAAAAGCTCACTTCTTTCTTTATCATTTTGAGATTCAACGAGCATACTAGAAGAACTAGTACTTGTGCTATAAGTTACACATTTCATTCCCATGGTTGTGATTTTATTTTCATCACCTAAATCGGATCCTATATCTTGTTGAGTTGTAGCAACAGTATTTTGTTTCTGTTGAAATGTGGCAACAAGAATATTCCAATTTTAATTTTTCCTTGAATTAAAATTGAGAATTAAAATTCGAATTTAGTCTCACTAGTTGCTTGAAAAATAATTAATTAATTCATCTTGAGTTAATTAGTTGGAGAAATTCAAGCAAGAAGTCTTTGTGAAGTCATGCAACAGTTATCCCTTAATTAAGGATATAAGGATGAGTTGTATTTGAGTTGTAATTAGTTAGCTTAGTTAACTGAGTTAAGTCCAGTTGAATTAGTTCCAAACAGTTTGAGAAACGAATTGTGAGTTCAGTTAGTTAATGCATGCATGCATGAAACTAGTGTACTCCAGATAACTGAATATTATCTCATAAATAACTCATGCATGTCAGTTCAGACAAAGACCTAGTTGAGATTAAAGGCATGGATAGTGTACTATCAGTTGCAATAATTTTCCTATAAGAAAATCTCTTGCATGCAGAAGGAATTCATTCCTTGAGATTTGTGCAGTTTTATAGTGTGTTGGAGCAGTGTGTGAGATCAGTGTCACACAAGGTTACAGCTGGAGCACCCAGGGAAAACTGTGCAAGGAAATAGGAGGCTTGGAGGATAGAGGAGAAAGCATATGAGTTATTTATTCTATCTATGAGTAGCAGTGAGGGATTGTACTGAGAGCTGGATAGCTATGAGAGCTAAAGCTGTGTGTAATCCTGATATATTTCCACTTATATGATAATACAGATAGCGGGGTTTTTAGCTGAGGCTTCCCCAGAGTATTCCTCTGTGTTTCATGTGTATTGATTCTTCTTCTCTGTTATATGTGTTCTGCTTGATCTTACTCAAATTGATTCAACTTCCACAAGTTTGATTGTAGAAGTAGATTAAGTATTTTGCTTTAGTTATATTTGTAGAAATTTTGAATAATTTAACACATACTCAACAGAGATTATCCTGATCATGTACTATTGCGGAAAACATACACAATACATAAGATCCTCTACGTTGATCATCAATATAGCAGCATCAATAACAATAAAACATCAAGAGCATTCAAACATTAACACAGTATGTATCCCGGGGAAAGCATCTCGCTAAAAACCCCAACTATCTGTATATTAATGATTGAGTCATGTAATATTACACAGCATAATACTTCTCACAAGTATCTCCACCTCTGTTACACACAATACAGCTCAGATTTGAATCAATCACTGGCTCAAATCTCCTTCGCTGCTTGCCTGCCTCCGCTGCTCAATACCTGCTCAAGAACTGATGATAATTCCAAGGCAAACACGTATTTACTTGGCTAAATCACGTGAGCACAAGCTACAATGTGGGAAAATACGTGAGCAAACTCATTGGCATACTCAATCCCTTGATTGTGCAAAATCTGATGCACAACTATAGTCAGAACTGATAGCAATCTGATTCTCTAACACCTGTCCCTGCTGAACTGAACATGCACTGACATGCAACTGAGTTAACTGATGTATTCATTAGTTGTATTATGAGTTAATAACTTGTGAATTAATTAATACCTAATTCACCCAACTCATCTCTAGTCTATTTTCCAGTTAGACTAAATACAACCAGTTTAACAAAGCTAAACTGAACACAACTCCATCAACTGCACCTCCAGTCCACTTAACTCAACTCACTTGAGTTCTAACTGAAGTCCTGCATGCAAATATTAGTCATCCCATAGGTAACCACGTATTTCCTTCTGGGATCTGCATGTACCACATCCGTAGCTTATCCTGAAGTGCTCCAAGAGAATAAGACAAAGTTTATAGTCTAAATATTATTATGAGCTAATAATATTTGACTGTTCTATATTTAGACTGAGCAGTCACTCCGCTGTGATCTAAAAATAGAAGTCCATCTTTTTTTCCCAATTTGACCAATCATCCATAAACAACAACCTGCAATCCATAGACATGATCCATATGTCTAAAAATAGACATAGTCTAAAAATAGACTTGCGCCAAAAATAGCCTGCGGGCCCACTTAGTGAAGGCGACTCTTTTCACTAAGCTCCATCATCTTGTTGCAATCTCAACAATATTGCATAATCAGGTTAATCTACAGTGAGAATTTCTATAGTTTCCCCTTGTTATTAGACTTCTTTGGTCTTAATTCTGGATGTAATTTCCAACAATGGTCTTCATCATGGCCATGTTTTGAACAATGTTTGCAATTAAGTTTCTCTCCCTCTTTCTTGACTATAGCATTCTTCTTACCTTTTCCCTTAACTTTCCTCTTTCCTTCGTCTCCATATTTAAATGGTTTCTTGCTAGACTCTTAAGGAACATTCTTGCCTCTTGATTCTAAATTAGTAGCTTGAACACATACTTCATCTAGATTGGTGGGATTAAACATAAGTATAGTATGTCTCAAATAACTATGCAATCCACCTATATATTTAAGGAGAGTGTCTTGTGGGGTCAAATCACCACCCAAGACTAATGCTATTTTTCTAAATTCTTGTGTGTAACTTTGAACACTCTGGCCTTTAGTTTGTCTAATTTTTTTCCAATCCATTATTGCTTTTTTCATATATAAAATTTCCCCCTTAATGTAGCTATAAAATAATTCTAAGAAGAGATATTTTTACCACTTTTCTTCAAACCTTCTTGAGTCCTTACCTCCCACCAGATAAGAGTTTCACCTTTCAAAGGAAGAGAATAAAGATGGATATTTGTGAAATCATCATCAATATTTTGAATAATGCAATAAACTTCAGTTTGACGAACCCAATTATCCAAATTTTCAACATTTACTTCTCCATTATACATTGGAAACTCAAATTTTACATCAAGATTAAGCAAATGAGACTTAGCATGTCCTCTTGGAGATGTTGGAGGAGTTGGTCTATGTGAAGAAGGAGGTGAAGATGAAGGTTAAGGGAGGCTTTCTCCCATTACCACCATCACCTTTTGGTTAATTAGAACTTTCTCCTTGCAACAATGTTATTCTTTCGTTATACAACACTTCCACCATATCAGTCATATCAAAGAAAGATTTTCTGAAAGATTTCCCATCCTCAGACATCTATTCTTGTCCTTATCCTTCTTCATGTGCCATGACTTGTGGAGTGCGTAGTCTTCTTGAGAAAACTTGAGAATTAGGTTCTTCAAGTGTTCCTTATCCTCTTCCCAATATATACCTTGTAAGCATTCAAAAACCTTGCAAATTTTGTCAAACCTTCACAAAAACCATGCTCTGATACCAAACTAATCTAAAAATGAAAGTGAAGGTTTCATTAAATAATTTGCAAGCTATTTTGTGCATTTTGGGAAATGTAATGTGGTTGCAAAAGTACACAAACTTAAGTTAATTTGCAGAATTTTAACAGTTAAAGAGGACAAAAATGCGGCATCAAACACAAGCAAATCGATAATGGAGTTCACCCATCTTGGGCTACGTCTTCGAGTCCATCTTTCAGTGGTGACCGCTTCATTATATGCTAAAATTCTCAATACATAAATATACAAGCTTTAATACGAAAAAATAACATTGTCATTGTGTCTAAAATGCTCAAAAACCCCCATCTAGGCTCTTCTTGAGCTACAAAAGGCTTAAAATTGAGCAAAATACCCCACCTTTTCCAAACTGGTATGTAACTATAACCTACATGTTCTCGGCTCGGCAATCATAGCAACAAATTGGCCTTTGGCCTATTGGTCGAATGCTTTGATTATCCTCCTGCAAGTCATGGGTTTGACCTATCAGAGGTGCATTTAGTTGCAAATTTTTTGGGCATGACTATTTTGTATTAAACAAAAAAAAATTAAAGGGTCATTGGCCCTTTGATTAATGTGTTCCACTGGCCATATGGCCACATAGGACCATGGGTTACTGAACATAGGCCATGCGCCCAACCCTTAACCTCTACGCTTGTCGACTTTGGTCGCTTGCCACCACGTAACCGAAGGTCAAGGCTTTCGTCGGCACCTCGCCTCTGTTACCTTGGTCTTCAGTCATATGTCAACCAATATAACTATGGGTCGGGCTAGCCCACCGACCCACCCACAATCCCCAACCTCTCGGTAGATGGTAAATAAATATAAATTCTTGACAATGTTTTAACAAGTGACATATATGACATAACGATTGGGTGTTGGTATGTTGGTTGAGAGGTTATGTGTTTGATTCATGTGGAGGCTTCTTGGTTAGTCAACAAAATTTTGGCATCACCCAGAGTGTCAAGTGGTGCCCTGAGATTGGGCAACGTGTCATTATGTGATTGGCCTATCTCATGAACAATAAAAAAATAACAATGTGCCACATGTCCTCGTACGGCTGGCCCAAATGTTGGCTCCAGATTGGCCCCCTTTTGACATCTGTACTACCCATTCATCAGATGATGTCAGCACCATGTTAACGTACAAACTACCACGTCATCATACATACTACACAATCAACCTTGCAACTTTGACTTTTTTGTTGTTTATCTAAAACTTTAGAGTGCGATAACTTCCTCATACAGTGCCAGATTGAGGCGATTCAAGCATCGTTGGAATTAGAATAATGAGCACTACGACTTGGCATTCGTTTCATGAGATTTTGAATACTTTCATTTTTTAGCATATTTTTTATCCCCTGGATCAAACCCTTGGGAGATGTAGCATTGTTGCTGCAATAATGAGGGCCATCACGTTGCAAGGGACTTTTCCCAAACATTTGATGGAGAATGTGGTTAAGTGAACATTTTGACAATACACGTAATTGAAAACTCATTGTCACGTGTTGTTAGCCCACCCTAACAAAAAGAAAAGCGATTTAAAAATAAGGCAATTAAAGAAAATGCCAATAGACACCCTTTCTTAACAGGTCAAGGTAGAGACCCAATTGAGCAACTAAAGCTCCATGAATTTGGTTGCAAGATCCTTGAAAGGATTTAGTCTTCCTCATTCAAAATTACATTACATGTGAGTGGTGCTTTAATGTCATGTCCTTGTATCATATATACCTTATATTACATTTAAAAGATGAGAAGCCTATTAATATGCCTTATTACCTACTAAAAAGATTGACAGCAGTGGCCAAAGTCATTCACAGAGAGCCTAAAAATGAAGATAGGAGTCTTTACCATCACGGTTTGGGAAAAATGGTAAGTTTATGAGCTATAGAAGAGTAATACATCTTGGTAATAGTTTCTCTCTGAAAATGAGTTTCCATAATCCATTGTTAAAGAAGATGTGCAAGAAAATTTTAATGAAGAAATACAAGAAATTTATCCACAATTAGAGGAAGCAAGGAGGGAATCAAGAAAATAAAAGATAGTGAAGCATGAAAAAGAAGCAATTACATATCAAAGGAGAGTTTCTAGAGTTATGACTAAGAAACTTGGTAAAAGTGACAAATAGGAAAGTCAAAAGGAGGAACATGTGTATACAAGAATAGTAAAGAGACCAAAAACAAAGTTCACCACTCCTAAAACCACATCAACATTGGAGGCTAATGAATAATAACAAATCCTATAATCATAGGGCCTTTGGAAGCTAATCAAGAGAAACCACCATCATTTACTATTGGAAATGGGAGAGATTCATCACCACAAGAGGGCATGGAGTTCTACACTTTCACTACCGCCACTCCAAAAGAGACCTGTGTGTTGTTTTAAGAATCTAAACATGTAAAACCTTCTATTATGTTTTTTGAATCAAATATGAATAAAAGAAGAAAATGATTAGAAGAATAAAGAACCAAGTTGAGAAGTTACAAGTGTTGAAAAGACACATTAAATGACAAAATGAAATGCTTACAAGACAAAACATGGAGATAATTGAGGAGAATGATAGGTTAAAGGAAGAGTATGAAACAATACAAAACGAGCATGCATTGTTGATCAAATAGGCATATGGATAGTACAAATAGAGGCAAACACTGAAACTAAAGAATCAAAACCTCAAGGTAAAAGTTTTAATGTAAGGACTCAGGCATCCAATTCAGAGGGGAACTGCATCCAATGTGGATGTTTTATTATGAGTGACAGGGTTATCTGAAGAGTGGACAGAGTAACACAAATTGTGTGATTACATGCAAAAAATTCTCCTTTGGGGAGATGTTGGCACTTGATTTTGTCATTAAAAAGACACCTAAACCTTGTCCATTTTTGGTCATATTTACCTTCTTTTTGACTACTTTTATACATTTTGATTGTATTTTCCCTTAATAAATACAATTAAAACCATAAGAGGTATTGCTACTATTTTATTTTATTTTTTATTAGATGACAAATTAAACGTTGAAAATTTGTCTTTTATCAACATTTGCAAGGTTAAAAATAATGTAGTAAATTGTCATCCATTGAAATATTTGCAGATATTTTTGGGAAAAACACAAACATGGGTTTTGATCCTTATTTTTATGACATGGTGAAAATCTTATTGGATTCACATAAGTTAGAATAGAAGGCCCTAATCAACCCTTTAGTCAATGTGACACCAATATGGAAGATCACATGGCGATAGTAATGCAATTCACATTTATTCTAGAACTAGTGACTCAGCACATAATCACTCATCTCCAGGATCAATTTGGCTATGTTTGGTATTTAGATCAGCGTGTAGTTATTCCATAGGAGAAATCATAGCTTTGTTTGTTGTATTTTGATATGTATAAATAACTAGAGAGAATAGAAACTAGGAGATCAATCCTCCATACATAAACTTTTAACGAAGCTTTGTACCTTTGCTTTTATAAATTTGAATTCCAGCGGTTACTAATTTTCATTGTGCATTGGCTAAGTTTGGAGGCCCCCCACACTATGGCCACATGAAATGGTTTCTAGTGTAGATAACAACATTGTCTTTATTGTCCATATTTCTCATAGATATCACCTATGTTTCTATTGTGCATACTCTTAGGTAACTGCTTTATTTATATTTGTTTTATTTTTTGTTATATATTAATGATCTATTCTTTTAAATTTTAGATTGCATTATATTTGATAAGTTGTAGATTTATGTTAAATTTCATTTGATTACTTGTGGTTTTGTGATCACACTTTACGATCACATTTTACTTCCTTAAATTGTAGCCTCATTTCTAATCAAGTTTGAATATGTTTTCTTAGCAAGGATTGAATTGGTCATTAGAGTACTATAAGATTCTTTCATCTATAGAGTTGGATAGACAAAATTTACTCGATGATTTTACCATTACGGACCACAACGTATGCTAGCCAAAAAGTTAAACTTGATCAAGCATTTTTTTTTCATTTAAGTTTGGTTAGGAAAATATTTAATTAATGACTAAGCGTTAAAATTATTTTCAAATCATTAAACTATATAGTTAACAGAGTACCATTGTAAGAGTCATTGACCCTTTTAGTTAATGAAACCTTATAGTTTGATTTTCTACCAGTGAATTTGTGGTAGCCTTAGAATGAAAAGATTAATTATTATTTTCAAGTATCATTTCTTTGCATGGAAGTAGTTTGAGTATAGATATCATTTATATTCTTTTCAATTGTATCCTCATTTTGAATTTCATTCTCATTTTTATCCTTATTCAAAACTTGTACTAATTACTAAGTAGAACCTTACAGAAGACTAAAAATAATTCTTAACATGCAAGGTATGCACTTCATAAGTGGATTGACCCTAGTTGATAATTAGTGTCTTAACTTATGCAATAAGTTAGCTTGAAACAAGTCTCCATTGATCTCTTCCAAGTGGGCATACAAGGCCTTAAGGAATAATACCTAACGTAGGAGGTTGACGAAAATGGGGTGGTAGTTTGGAATTAGACTATTGGTTAGCTTTATAACCAATCAGTGGTGCACAAACAGATTCTGTATGTGGATTTTCCCCCGAGGGTCCCGCTTATCTGACCAATCACTGTTGGTCCCTCGTTGACTTCTCCTTATATCAAGCGCTTCAATCCGCGTCGTTGATCTCACTTCTCTAGATCCAACGGATATCGCATCATCCACTCACCAACTAACCTAGACGATCTCTACCGTCAATGTGACCCATCCAATCGAACGGCTGTCGCACAATCTCGCATGAATTCTTGCACAACATATATCAATTTGAGAGCGTGCGATAAAAGTGGTTTTCTCGTGCTATGTGAAGCCCGCTAAGGTTAATTGTGTGAAATTTAGAAATGTCGTTTACAGCCTTTAGGGCACGTGAGATACCGCTTACCATTTTCCAAATACTACCCACATGCTTAATTCATATTTTAAGAAAGGCGCTTTAAGGAAAGGTTTAACACTTAAGCACAATATTAACCCTTAACACTAAGCGATTGTGATTTATAAATAAAGTGTTTAAACAGAGAAAAATACTCGATTAGGGTCTAGAACGCTGATACACAGCTGCAAATGAATTTCTGCACTAGAACAGTGCGTCCACACCACACTTCAATCAATTATTCAATAAAATGGACATTACAGAGTCTTGGCCCTCTTGGCTCAATTACAACAGTTTGGCTGACCTTTGTTTCAAACTCAAACCCTATCTCTGTCGCACCTCTCGCTTACTCACTCTATTCTCGATCATCTAATCTCTCTGTCATTACATTCTTTCCTCTTTTACGAAACAAATCCTATCCTATCTGCATTGACAACTCAATCTCTATTTTTATAGACTCAGCCATTAAATCCCTATTCTCAAGCTCTGATATACACCTATACTAACAACTTATCTCCTATTCTAAAAATAATACAATATTCTAATTATTACAATAATTGAGATAAAGATTAATTCGAGAGATCCAACCCTCTCTACTAAAATTGATTTTTTGACCACTCAGGTCAATGAAATTCATCTCTTGTTATCCATAACATGTGAACATACAATCACATTGTTGGCTAAGTCAGGATGCTCCTGCATCAAACTCCCGAGGAAGAAAAGAATTCTTCATCAAACTTTCAGGATTTACTACATACTTTTGTAATTCTACTGTTGTTATCCAGCTAGCATCCTCCACTGGTTGTCCCTTCCATTTGACTAGATATTGAAAATAAACCTATCCTCTAGTTCTTTTGGATACTCTTTTCTCCAAAATAGCTTCCACCTCTTTCTTGACTATCTTTGACATTTGTTCTTCCTAATTTAAAGTTTGAACTTCATCTCCTGCAGGTTCCTTCTATAACTTGACTCTGTCTCCTTGTATGGATACAAATCTACAACATTGAAGATAGGTGCTATTCCAATCCCTTCTGGCAATTCAATTTCATAAGCATTAGTTGAAAATTTCCTCACAATTTTGCATGGTCCTATCTTTTTCATCTTTAGTTTATTGTAAGTCCCAACAAGAAATCTTTCTTTTCTCAAGCATACCATCACTAGATCTCCCACTTGGAATTTTTTTTCTCTCCTCCTCATATCAGCTCTCTGTTTTTCTTTGCCACTGCTTTCCTGCAATCTATCTTTGACATCTTCTTGTAGTCTCTACATCTGCTCTGCAAACTCTTCAGCTTTTGCACTTCTTGTCTCCTGTTTACCCAAATTTCTGAGTCCATACACACTTCTTGGGTTCATTCCAAAAACAATTTGAAATGGACTCATCCCAGTACTTCAATTTGGAGTGCCATTATAAGAAAACT